>JAPJBO010001384.1:0-46886 GCA_030068145.1 Diplonema papillatum | reverse complement strand
CTATATATATATATATATATATTAGTGTTCGGGTCACTTCAGTGGGGCAGTGGGGGCCAAGAATCACAATCACAATTGCAATCGCAAGGATTAAAACCTAGCCACCTGGAAGGGACTAGCGATCTGGTGCTTTGGGCACCACCTCAAGAACCACATCACAAAGCTGTTGAGCATGACACAGACAGGTGCAAGACGACTTGTAAAGCTTACAGCGTTAGGTATCGGAAATGACCTATACTCAACGAACCGCGATTTTTGCGGTTCAGCGTTAGGAATAGGTAATTGCCTGTAGGTGGGCACTGGACCAGCTTTCGGTCTCCCAATTTCAGGTGTTCAACTTTCTTTTGCAACACTCAAATTTTGTCTGGAAAGGAGCACTTCTGATATCAGTGTGTGGGGTCCCAATTTGTTGTCTGATACCCCATGCACATCTGCAAGCTTGCCAGAACCTCAGTGACCAACCACTGAAGTAACCAGGTGCAGTAGTTCAGTACAGTACAGTAGTTCAACAGGCAGCCTGCCCAGCCTGAGTTTGCCTGAGTCTGGCGGGCAGGCCGTACACTGACAGCCTAGGGCTAGGCTGGGAGCTCCTTCTCGAATTAGCGGACGTAAGATAACCTGCCCCTACCAGAAAAAGAGAAAGGCCGCTCCGATTCCTGAAACGTGACGGACAACCACAGCTTGCAAAGCTTGAGTCGAAGGCAACACAGTGCTACCAAAAACAATACACTTTTTCACTGGAGAAAAGCCGGGTTGGCTCGAATAGAGGCTATTCATAGCATGTTCATAGGACCTCCAGTCTCGAACAATAAAGCAGTAAAGTAAAGCTTCCTATCCAATCCCCCGCCACCGACCCTCACAAAACAAACATAAGGTCGAGGGATGTCGGAAACACAATAAGAAACATCGAAAGACACCAGACGGTACATCAACCCCGGTTGGTTGTCGGCAACACAATAAGAGTAAACCTACTGAAGAAATCTGATTAAATCTACTGCCTTCGGGTGGGCTAGTCTGACACCTGCTGTCGTCGGGAAATAATAATAATCGGAAGTGTCCCGATGAATACCGCAGCGGAGTGGGCATCCTGGCTCGAACATGAGTTAAAGTTTAACCGCGAGACGAGCTCGCCCGCCGGCCAGAGCGCCCGCTGCAGCACCAACTCCGGTGCCGCCACTCACTGTAGCAGAGCCGCAACCTGCAGCGCGCCTCCGGAGCGACTTACGCCCGCCGTAGCAGTGCGAAGAGAAGTGAGGAGACCGGAAACTCCCCGGAGAGATGGTCCCTGCACTCTAACTCGTCTCTCTCTCTCTCTCTAAAGCCGTACAGTAGTAACGCTTCCTATCCAAGCCCCCCCGCCCACCGACCACATGCACCAAGCTGAACCTCACAAAGCAACATAAGGTCAAAATACGCCAATCTGTTAATCCACGGGCTCGCCGGAAACACCAACAACCGGAAGTGTAACGGCCACAGAAGTGCTTCCGAAATCTCCTTTCGTTTTGTCATTTGGCATCTCTCATTGCGTTCTTTAAGAGCTCCGATTCTTTTCGTGCGATTACTATCTGTACCGTCGATATATATATGGTACGATGCCAAACCCCCCCCCCCCCTTTGCACTAATAAAAAATTTTTTGATGTCACCCCATACTGGCCCCGAACCCCCACCTGTGTGGCCCAAAACGGTTCCCAAACGGTTTTTGGCGGGCTGAGTCGAGGTAAAGGGGTCTCTGAAGGCCCACGAATAGGCCCAGGTGGGCCCAGGTAGGCCCAGGTAGGCCCCTGGAGCGCGAGGGGGAGAGTCCCCAAAATGGGGTCATTTTCGGGCCTCGCCACTACTCAAGCTAGTCAAACACTTTCTGGCCTCCAGCGGGAAACCCAGACTTCAAAACGACAAGATCGGCTGTGTTCCGCCGTAGATAGCCACCAGCGGGTCCTCTTGAAGCCGAAGAATGCTCTCGGGGGTCACAGTTAGCCCCATGTGCGCAGCGCCAGCAGTGGGCAGGCACACGCTTAGAATGTGCGGTGTGCAAGTGCGCCCTGCCTAGAATCCGGCTTCACCCGCTTTTGAGAACACAGTGCTTACAAGGAAAACGCAGAATATAAGGTGGAAAAATGCAAAAGAACCAAGAGGTGGAGATGGCGACTTCACTTTTTCTGACGCTTGCTTGGAGGGGCTGCATCTGAACTCCGTTCACTGGACTTGGATGTCTTTGGACGCGGTTTGGCCTGGGCTTTTGCTGATGGCTTCTCCTTGGGTGGATGTTTTCCCCGGGCCCTGTTTTTTATTTCCTGGTCTGCCATCTTGGCAAACATCTCTTTCTTCTTTGTCCTCTTTTTCTGCATCTTCTCGGCCACGGTCTCCTGTTCATCACTGGAAGCACTTGAGCCAATGTCGTCTGAACACCTTGAGCAGTCAGTATCTGACTCGCCCAGTGGCAGTTTGTCCGAAACCTTGGCAACAAACTTGAACTTTATGACGTGGACTCGCTTTTTGAGCAGAAAGCCATTGTCGCCAGAGTGCTCGTGTACCGATAAGGCACCTGTCAGGGGGTCTCGCTCGAAAGAAGAAATCATCATGAGGTTCGGTATGTCGAGCACCTCAAATTCAGCAACCTGGCTGCGAAGGCAAAGCTTGGGCGCCGTTGTGTTTCGGATCTGTTCGATGGCTTTTTTAACTTGCCCGAGGTTCAGAATGTCTGTGGACTTGGACACCATCTCCAGTTTCCTGCTGATGGCTCCGAAGTGCTGGTCCCGGTCATTCTTTCCGTGCCCTCCAACAAAAAAGTTGATGGACTGTGTGTCAGGATCTAGCAGGAGACGACTAACAGAAAGCACCGATCGGAAGTGCCGACCAGAGTCCATCCAAAAGATGACCTTGCGGTCCTGCGGGAGGCGGTTCTTGACCAATTCGTAAGCACGCACGAATACCATGGAGTCCTGATTATGCGTGCGAAGAAGCACATCCACATGGTGCCGCCTGACAACTACATCTTCGGTCCAGTGTAGGCCGAAACCGAGCAGTGAGAAGGCACCCTGGCTGTAAAAGAGCTTTCCGGGCTCCTGCTTCAACATGGGCAGCCTTCCCTTCTGCTTGAAGTCGACAGTGACTACCACAGTCCCGGCGGGTGGTGATGTGTAGTGCGCTCTGTAGGCGCTCCGTTGTCGTTCTGCACTGGTCGTGTGGTGTTGGACCTCCATGAGCTGGTGCAAGAAGCCGCTCATGCACTTTCTTACCCGTTCCGGGATCATCTTCTCATACAGGCAAGCGGTGAGGAACATCGGGTTGTTGGCGTTGTACCAATGCGCTGAGGTCAGGTGCTGGCGGTTCGCGTCAATGTATCGCCGCATCTGAGATTTGACGGTCTCCCCCGCATCGCAGATGTCACACACGTCAGTTCGTCGGGACAGATGCTGAAACTTCGGATTCCGCATGCGCCGGTACGTAGTGTACGACACCTCATCCTGCAGGTCGCTCTCGTCGTACACAAGACGGTACGGTACCAAGAGGTTGTGTGCCGTGACAGGCTCTTCTTCTTCTTCTTTTGAAAGCCTCTTCAGTACCCTTGATGTTGGCGTGGAGAATTGGTCATGCTCCTGAGATACCTTTTCACGCATCTCTGGTGTGACAACTGTGGGCCTCCCGCCAACGCCAATCTCGGCAGCCTTTCCCCGGTTCTTCCAGAGATTGTCACCCACGACCATTCCAACAGCCCTGTACCGGGCACGTGCCCAGTCCAAACCGCTCACGATGCGTCGCCGGCTCGCCTCGTCGTCAAGGCTGTTGAAGGCTTCTGAAAGCCTACCAGAAAGGCGCTTCCAGATGTCAACCTTCTCCTCCTCTGTCATTAGGGCGAGAAAGAAACCGATCAGGTCGTCACCAGAGACCTTTTCACAAAAGGTCCTGCTGGCTACGAGTCGTCTCTGCATGGACTGACCACGTCTTGTTTCCTCATGAAACGGCGATAACTTCTGCATTGCTCGCACCGATGACTCCACGAACTCCAGACCCGTGATCTTTGGCATTTTCCCCTCTCTTAGTTTCCGTTTTCCTGGGTCAACCTGTATTCTTAATTAGTACTGCTGGTAAAGGCAGGGTGCACCTGCTGCACCCACTCTATTTACAATGTGTGCCTGCCCACTGCAGGCGCTGCAGGCGGGGTGGCCAAGTAGGGCTATCTGTGACCCTGAGAACACTCTTCGGCTTCAAGAGGACCCGCTGGTGGCTATCTACAGCGGAACACAGCCGATCTTGTCGTTGTGTAGTCTGGGTTTCCCGCTGGAGGCCAGAAGGTGTTTGACTAGCTTGAGTAGTGGCGAGGCTTTGAAAATGACCCCATTTTGGGGGCACACCCCCTCGCACTGAGAGCCCGCTCCGGGGCCCACCTGGGCCCACCTGGGCCCATTCGTGGGCCTTCAGAGACCCCTTTACCTCGACTCAGCCCGTCAAAAACCGTTTGGGACCCGTTTTGGGCCACACAGATGGGGGTTCGGGGCCAGTATGGAGTGACGTCAAAAAATATTTTATTAGTGCAAAGGGGAGGGGGGGGGGGTTTTGGCATCGTCTCATATATATACCCTTACTCCCCTCCCTCAAGTATGATTGTGTGTGCCATCTCTCCAGAGATGACGACCGAGTACCTACTGAACGGCAGCAATGGAAAGATCGAAAAACAATTCCGTGCCAGAGACTGTTTTCCTTGACCGCAAGAGCCCGAAAACGGTCACATCTTAGAATTCACAAGTAGCACAGCCTTTAGACTCGGAATACGATTAGGCGTTCCGCTTAATAAGCCTTATTCACAGGAATCCGTTCACTTCGATGTGGCGGGAGGGGGTCGCATTTGCTGCCTGTCAGCAATTCATCCAGGAAAGATGGGTATCACACGTGCTCACTTGGATTTCGGTTTCTAAAAAAAAAAGCAGTCGCTGCGGAGCCCTTGGACCTGTATATGAATTGGTTTTCGTGGGCCGCACTTTGTAGTACTCAAATCTGGATCGAAGCATATGGTCCAACTGACACTGGCTTGAACGTGAAGGTTCTCGACGAAGGGTGTTGGCACTAGTTGTTGTATGCGTTCGAACTCGATCTTTCCATTATTATCGCCACAGATTCTTTGCATTCTAAACCAAACGATCTTTCCACTGTGTGCTCTTTCCGATTCTGTAGTCCTGGCAATCTTGCGGGTTGCCCGTTATTGCCAAGCTTGGCAACTGAACTCCGGTGCAGGTAGTTTCGGGTGCAGGAACAGGTGGGCGGGTGGACAGGTTCTCCAAGATGAAATGACCAAGATCCCCTGGAAGAACTGTGGACGAAGTGCAGATCTTGGACACTTCCGGCACTTCAAGTCAGCGAAAATTATTTTTTGAGACAAAACCATATCGGAAGCACTTAAGTGGGGAAAATATTTATCGGAACGTTTCCGATAAATATTTTTTTGTTTCCGATAAATATTTTTTGTTTCCGATAAATATTTTTTTTTGTTTCCGATAAATATTTTTTTTGTTTCCGATAAATATTTTTTGTTTCGATAAATTTTTTTCTGTTTCCGATAAATATTTTTTTGTTTCCGATAAATATTTTTCTGTTTTCCGATAAATATTTTTTTGTTTCCGATAAATATTTTTTGCCGATAAATATTTTTGTAAAAAATATAAATAGTTTTTTGTTTCCGATAAATATTTTTTGTTTCCGAGAAATATTTTTGATACGGGTTCCTGGGGACTAGTCCCCAGTGCGAAATGTGCCCAAGGGGAGTCCCATTGGGCAAGCAATTTCATTGGATTTTGCGAGGACCCTAAGTAATCCGGAGCCAGTGTGATAGACCTCTGTGATGTGGGCCGCTTCACTGCTCGTCTGCATGTGGACTGCTCTGTACCTGTGCCTTCTCCGCGCTTGCAGCTTTTCAAGCCGGCCACGCCTGCTTTCCCTTTTCTGTCTTTCGACCTCGGTGATCCCTCGCGGGCGTCCTGCTGTGCCATCTGAATCTCCTCGCCTTCCTTCCTGGTTTGCTTGGCACCCTCTGCTCGCGCAGCTTGCGGCGCGGGTCTCTTCAGAGCCGGTCGTCTTCGTGTGCGCTGTTCTGTCATCGCTTGCCTGTGTTGCTGATTTCTGCAACAAAGGCAGTTTTGGCCCGTGAAATGGGCTAGTCTTTATTGTGTGAGTGCTTTTGTCTCCAGGATTGAAATGAGGCTGACGCGGAAAATCCTACCGTCCGACATGGCACAAGTCAAGGGAAACAAATATTTTACGGGAACTAGTATGCACGGCAGCCCCGATACTACTAAGCCCCGTTGGCATACTTACACTCCATGGCTGCCTCGATGGCACCAAATCCGTAGTCGTGGTTAGACATTTTCAGGTAGGAGGATGTTACCTGGTCAGGACCGCATGCAGTTTTGTCGTATTGGGCCGCGTAGGACCCGGATGAAGTCGTTGCGAATACACACAACAGATCAACGAAGGGTAGAACTGGGGAACATGCAGATCAGACGGAAGTAGAATGTGCAAACTTATCCTTTTCTTGACTTGCCGTTCTGAAAGCTGTTGAGGGGCCCCTACGTAGGCTCTCGCATGATTCGTTCGCCTTTGTAACACTATCCGTTTGTAGTAAGCTTTGCAGTTGTGTTCTTGCAATATCTAGCCGAATGGTGGGTGGCGGATTTCCGCGCTCGTGCGCAAGACGCAGTTTTACTGCAACTGCAGTGTAAGCCGAACCCGGTTCGTGACCTTTGTCGCGGTGAAGTGGTACAAAGTCTTCAGCTTTCAGATCCGGATACTGCTCAATGCAACCAGATAGTTAGATGTCACTTGATGGATACCCGTGTGCTGCATTCGAAAAGGTTTGCGTATCTGGTGTTGAAAATTGAACAGCCTTTGCTGGGGAGGCTTTCGACCCGAAACTAGATAGAAAAACGATCGTATTTGGCTTCGTCGCGGTCGTCCACGGGACAAAGTAGGTGAACCTACTGTCAAAGTGATCAATACTTATCGGAAACAGAAAAATATTTATCGGAAACAAAAATATATTTATCGGAAACAGAAAATATTTATCGGAAACAAAAAATATTTATCGGAAACAAAAAAAATATTTATCGGAAATAAAAAAAATATTTATCGGAAACAAAAAAAATATTTATCGGAAACAGTTTCCAATATATATTTTCCCGACTTAAGTGCTTCCCTTATGGTTTTCTCCGTTATTTTTTTCGAGACATTGCAATGTGTTCAAAAAATGTAAGCCTGAGCAATGAGCGAACCAACACCAAACTGAAGATCATGTCACTGTTGCAGTTTACATGTCCGTGCTTCACATGGAGATCCCTAACTCAAGACATACCAGGTGAAAACGTGTGTGTGGATGCGTCACGCAACAGTTTTTGAAAGGATAGCGAAAGAGCGAAGGCATATTTTGCTGCCTTCCCCCAAGGGGTTGCTGCAGTAAAAATGGCCCCAGCCAAACCCGACCCACTGGCTCCGGGCTCCGCTGAGGGACCGCTGGTGACACCTTTCTTATTAACCAGTCGGACGAGTGTAGGGCAGTGCACGACAGCAGGTCTGGACTGGTACCAACCTGCACCTGTCCTACCTGGCGTGTACCTGTATCCCACCCATCCGCACCCCTCTGCCTGTACCTACCTGGCACTTGTGCCCACCTTTGCCTGCACCTACCTGCCTGTACCCTATTGTACCGGTACCTACCAGTACGTGTCCCACCTGTACAAAAAGCATCTGCGCTTCCCGCAGAGACGCCTGCACAGCTGCTGGCGAACCTGAGCCTTGGTTAGTAGCGCTTCAACATCTGATTGCAAGTCAACCGTATTCGTCTCTCCGTGTTCCTGCGCTGCTGCTGCTGGCACTTCAACTTCGGAGGACAAGCCAGCAACAATCGTCTCGCAATAAGCTCTTAGCCAACGCCCGATTGCAAGGCGGCATTACTTGTGACATTTGGTTCCTGCAGTGTCGCCGACTGATGAGAGAACAGTGTAACGTGTAGGCCGGTGCAGGCAGCCACAGCAGTACCAGCCGTGCAGGTCCCACGGTCACCGGTACGCAGCTCCTGCAGCACCACCATACTTCAGCAGCACTGGCACACCTGGACAAAGAAAGGGTGGGCTGCTCGGGTCCGCCCCACCGCAACTTAGACTGATATATGAGAATAAGAAAAAAGATTTTCGGCTTGGGGCGACTTTTTGCAACTACTGTCCTAACATGGATTAGTAACGTAATCATCCATCTGCCAATCGTGAAACTTACTCTTTTTGACTTGGCAAAGGAAGCAGCCACAATACTAAGCTCGGGTTGGACGACTCTGAAGGTTGAGTGGCTATGGATATCGAGTGATTCTGTTGTGCTATGATGTTACTACTGGGGGGGTCGAATTATCGGAGTACCCGGTACTCGGGGTATTGACCGAAATTGCGAAATTGGGCAATATTTCTTTTGAGAAAAAAAGATTTCATACCGGTGCGTTCCTGCAAGGCACACTAGTTCTAATCCATAATGCTCGGCATTTCAGTGTGCACGTCTTCCCACGGCATCTTGCTGACAGAAAAGAAGGCAGGCGTGGAGCACTGCATGCAGCCCTCAGGACCAGCCATCACTTTGATGACTTGTGAACACCTCGCCAACAAGCCCAAATTTTGCACTCACGACTTCCAGCTCAGAAGATGTGACACTGGGGGTTTTGTAGGTCGTTCACCACCACTGCTTCAGCGCACTTGTCGAAAAAACTTGCACCCAGTAGCCCTGTTCCCCTCATGTGTATTGGCGACAACAGTTGCTATCTTGACGCGACGCGATACGAAGTGCTCTGCGCCTGCTGTCTCCAGCTGCTTGGCAGACGACACATGTAGTTCAGTCTATCATCACAGATTGTTGCTGCATATCAGTTCAAACGTCACTACTACCTTTACCGTTTGCTGCACCAGCTTTCTGTTTTCCTCACACTCTTTGCTTCACCATAAGTCTGGTTGTACACGGTGGTTCACAACATGGGCAGACAATTCGAAACCGTGTGCATTTATCCGCGCTTTACTCTTCCTCCCTAGCTCCACCTGGGCATCAGCTTCAAGTGGAGAACACCTAGTCGTGACAACTTGTGTTCATCACTCGCTATTAGAATTGATCCAACAACCTTTGATTGGCTCGCTTTCCTTCAGAATTTACACACAGGTCACTTTTTCCCAAGGCGTTCGACCTCCCCAGTCCCAACTTCGTTCCTCTCTCCGTTTACTGTTTCCATGGTGTTTCCTTTTTCAAAGAAGCATCTTAAAGGAATTAGAAGAGTCAATGCCGACCGCTGTGTTTCTCCGTTCTCCAGGTCTAGCAGTAAGCGGTCAGTGGCTTTTAGAGGCCTTGGTGTGGACTGCCTTTTAGACGCCTTGGTGTGGAGCAACATTTCTGGAAGAACTGGCTTTTAGAGGCCTTGGTTTGGAGCAACTGTTGTGGAAGGACTGCCTTTTAGAGGCCCTGGTTTGGAGCAACTGTTGTGGAAGGACTGCCTTTTAGAGGCCTTGGTTTGGAGCAACATTTCTGAAAGAACTGGCTTTTAGAGGCCCTGGTGTGGAGGAACTGTTGTGGAAGGACTGGCTTTTAGAGGCCTTGGTGTGGACCAATTGTTCTGAAAGGACTGCCTTTTAGAGGTCTTGGTGGAGCAACTGTTGTGGAAGGACTGCCTTTTAGAGGCCTTGGTGTGGAGCAATCTTCTGAAAGGACTGGGGTTTAGAGGCCCTGGTGTGGAGCAGCTTCTGAAAGGACGGGTTTTTAGAGGCCTTGGTGTGGACCAACTGTTCTGGAAGGACTGCCTTTTAGAGGCCTTGGTGTGGAGCAACTCTTCTGAATGGACTGGGGTTTAGAGGCCCTCGTGTGGATCAGCTTTTCTCACCGGACTGCCTTTTAGAGGCCTTGGTGTGGAGCAACTGTTCTGAATGGACTGGGGTTTAGAGGCCTGGTGTGGAGCAACTTTTCTCAAAGAACTGCCTTTTAGAGGCCTTGGTGTGGAGCAACTGTTCAGGAAGGACTGGCTTTTAGAGGCCTTGGTGTGGAGCAACTGTTCTGAATGGACTGGGGTTTAGAGGCCTGGTGTGGAGCAACTTTTCTCAAAGGACTGCCTTTTAGAGGCCTTGGTGTGGAGCAACTGTTCCCCGCAAACCCGCACTCGGTGGCCCTAGCGGGCCCCCTCGTGAATCCCGAACCTTTGAAAGAAGGCGGCCGTCTTGTCCAGGAAAGGGGGCCTCTCATCTATGGGAGGCCCGACTCGAGCAAGAAGAAGTTGAAACCATTCAAATTGAAACGACAAAAAAGGTAATAAAAACAACCGGAAGAACATGACACCAAAATAAAAGATGGCGGGGTGACGAGGTTCAATGCCGGTTGTTTTGGCGCCCACCGGAAACAATGAAGTATGCCATTTTTTTTGCGATTAAGTGAACAAGTGCAGAGAGCGGTGCGCGTGCTCAATTTGATGATGGTTTTGACCGATGCATCTGAAGAAACCCTCACAGGAATTCGAAGTACAGACGAACGACGTTCTTTCGAAGATCGGAACTTCTTCCCCATTTCGACATCAGGGGCACTCATCGCATTGTTGAGAGCTCCTTTGGCAAGGTGGCGCTGTGAACTGCAGGAAACTCTTCAAAGGGATCAAGAGTCACACATATTCCTCATCATCCTCCGCTTCGAAGTCCAGACGATGGCTCATTGCTTGTTTTTGACATGAGGGACAAAAATCTGACCTGCACCTCCTCGTGGTGTTCCTCGGAAACGCGCTGCAAGCGCGGCCGACGCAGGCAGTCTTTGTTGTTTATCCAACTGTCTTTGCCTGATGATTGATCAGGATTCTTTGACAGGTTTGGACAGTTTCCTGTTCAGCCAAACGATACCATTCACGTGTCACGCTGTTCGTTAATTCTGGTGCCGCTTGCTGGTCATTCATTGGCTGTCATTGTTGGAACGATCTCTGGCGATTGGCAGTCGTTCTGGTGCCAATCCTTGGCCATTGGCTGTCAATCTGGCACCGTTCTGCAGTCATTTGCCGTCCTTCAAACAAAGGTGCTTTGGACATTTGCAGTCGCTCTAGTACCGCTCTTTGGCGGTTCGCTGTCATTCAGGCGCGGCTCTTTGGGCATTTGTGGTCATTCTAGCTCTGTTCTTTGGTCGTTGGCAGTCATTCTGGTGCCGCTTGCTGGTCATTGGCTGTCAGTCTGGCACCGTTCTGCGGTCATTTGCCGTCCCTCAAGCAAGGTGATTTAGACATTTGCAGTCGTTCTCGTACCACTCTGTGGCTGTTCACTGTCATTCTGGTGCCGCTCTTTGGTCATTGGCTGTCATTCCTGGGCGGTCTCCAGCCTGTTGCAGTCGTTCTCGCGCCGCAGTTTGGCCATTTTCAGTCATGCTGGCGCTGCTCTTGGGCAATTTGCAGTCGTTCAAGCGCCGTTCTTTGGACATTTGCAGTCGTTCTAGCGCCGCTCTTTGGCCGACCGCCGTCCTTCAGGCTCTATGGGCATTTGTAGTCGTTCTGGCGGCATTCTTTGGTCATTGGGAGTCGTTCTGGCGCCGCTCCTTGGCCATTTGCTGGCATTCTGGCACAGTCGTTCTGGTACCGCTCGATGGCCGTTCACTGTCATTCTGGTACCGCTCGTTGGTCATTGGCTGTCCTTCCTGGGCGATCTCCGGCCAGTTGTAGTCGTTCTCGTTCCGCAGTTTGGCCATTGCAGTCGTTTCAGCGCCGCTCTTGGTCCGTCATTCAGGTGTGACTCATGGGCATTTGTGGTCATTTTAGCGCCGTTCGTTGGTCATAGGCAGTCATTCTAGTGCCGCTTGCGGGTCATTGGCTGTCATTCTGGGGGCGATCTCTGGCAATCTGCAGTCGTTCTGGCGCATTCCTTGGCCATTGGCTGGCATTCTGGCACAGTCGTTCTGGTACCGCTCTATGGCCGTTCACTGTCATTCTGGTGCCGCTCTTTGGTCATTGGCTGTCCTTCCTGGGCGATCTCCGGCCAGTTGCAGTCGTTCTCGTTCCGTAGTTTGGCCATTGCAGTCGTTCTAGCGCCGCTCTTTTGCCCGTTCACTGTCATTCAGGCGTGGCTCATGGGCATTTGTGTAATTCTAACGCTGTTCATTGGTCAATGGCTGTCATTCTTGGGGCAATCCCTGGCGATCTGCAGTCGTTCTGGTGCCGCTCCTTGGACATTGGCTGTCATTCTGGTACCGTTCTGCGGTCATCTGCTGTCCTTGAAGGAAAAAAAGACAGGTGTTATGGACATTTGCAGTCGTTCTCGTACCGCACTTTGGCCGTTTGCTGTCAGTCGGGCATGGCTCTTTGGACATTTGTGGTCTAGCTCCGTTCATCTGTCATCTGTCATTGCCGCCCACAGTTGCAGTCGTTCTTGCGCCGCTGTTTGATTATCGGCCAATTTGCAGTCGTTCTTGGGCCGCTCTTTATCATTCAGACGCGACTCTTTGGGAATTTGAGGTCTTGCTATCGAGCCGTAGCGTGATGAGCAGCAGACAGGAGGAGCAGCAAGAGGAAGAAGCAAGAGGAGCAGCAGCTAGATGATAGAACTGCTAGAAGGGCAGCAGGTAGAGGAGCAGAAGCAGGAGGAAGAGCTACAGCAAGAGGGGGAGAAGGAAGACGAGCCGGAGCAAGATGAGCAGCAGCTCGAGGAGCAGCAGCAAGAGGAAAGAAGCAAGATGAGCAGCAGCTAGAGGCAAGAAAGGAGCAGCTAGAGGAGCAGCAGATGGAGGAGCAGAAGCAGAGGAAAAGCTACAGCAAGAGGGGAAGAAGGAAGATGAGCAGGAACAAGATGAGCAGCAGCTCGAGGAGCAGCAGCAAGAGGAAAGAAGCAAGATGAGCAGCAGCTAGAGGATAGAACAGCTAGAGGGGCAGCAGATAGAGGAGCAGAAGCAGGAGGAAGAGCTGCAGCAAAAAGAGAGAAAGAAGTAAGATGAGCAGCAGCTAGAGGATAGAACAGCTAGAGGGGCAGCAGATAGAGGAGCAGAAGCAGGAGGAAGAGCTACAGCAAGAGGGAAGAAGGAAGATGAGCAGCAGCAAGATGAGGAGCAGCTCGAGGAGCAGCAAAGAGGGAAGAAGCAAGATGAGTAGCAGCTAGAGGAGCAGCAGCTAGGATAAAACAGCTAGAGGGGCAACAGAAAGAGGAGCAGAAGCAGGAGGAAGAGCTGCAGCAAGAGAGAAAGAAGCAAGATGAGCAGCAGCTAGAGGATAGAACAGCTAGAGGGGCAGCAGATAGAGGAGCAGAAGCAGGAGGAAGAGCTACAGCAAGAGGGAAGAAGGAAGATGAGCAGCAGCTCGAGGAGCAGCAGCAAGAAGGAAGCAAGATGAGCAACCACTGGAGGCAAGACAGGAGCAGCTGGAGGAGCAGCAGCTAGAGGGGCAGCAGATAGAGGAGCAGCAGCAGCTGCATCAACAGGGGAATAAGCAAGATGAGCATCAGCTAGGAGGGGCAGCCAGGGTAACAGCTGGCAGCAGCAGGGGCAGCAGATAGAGAATCAGAAGATGAGGGGGGAGCGTCAGCAGGAGTCAGGAAGCAGAAACAAACACATACCATTGCCCAAGTTTAACAACAGCACCAACAGCACCAACAGCACCAACAGCACCAACAGCACCAACAGCACCAACAGCACCAACAGCACCAACAGCACCAACAGCACCAACAGCACCAACAGCACCAACAGCACCAACAGCACCAACAGCACCAACAGCACCAACAGCACCAACAGCACCAACAGCACCAACAGCAGCAACAGCAGCAACAGCAGCAACAGCAGCAACAGCAGCAACAGCAGCAACAGCAGCAACAGCAGCAACAGCAGCAACAGCAGCAACAGCAGCAACAGCATCAACAGCATCAACAGCATCAACAGCATCAACAGCATCAACAGCATCAACAGCATCAACAGCATCAACAGCATCAACAGCATCAACAGCACCTACAACAACAGAAACAGTGGCAGAACGAAAGGTGTGTTGTTTGCATTGCATTTAGGGTCCAGCTTGCTGCACAAGAAGTCAACAAAGAACGCAAAGCAATAGATGAAGCAATGAATCGATGAAGCGATGCGCAAAAGGGGGAAGCCACAAGAGTGTGAGTACAGTATGTCGAATTCTTCCTTTAATTTTTTCGCAAACCCGCAAACCCGCACTCGGTGGCCCTAGCGGGCCCCCTCGTGAATCCCGAACCTTTGAAAGAAGGCGGCCGTCTTGTCCAGGAAAGGGGGCCTCTCATCTATGGGAGGCCCGACTCGAGCAAGAAGAAGTTGAAACCATTCAAATTGAAACGACAAAAAAGGTAATAAAAACAACCGGAAGAACATGACACCAAAATAAAAGATGGCGGGGTGACGAGGTTCAATGCCGGTTGTTTTGGCGCCCACCGGAAACAATGAAGTATGCCATTTTGTTTGCGATTAAGTGAACAAGTGCAGAGAGCGGTGCGCGTGCTCAATTTGATGATGGTTTTGACCGATGCATCTGAAGAAACCCTCACAGGAATTCGAAGTACAGACGAACGACGTTCTTTCGAAGATCGGAACTTCTTCCCCATTTCGACATCAGGGGCACTCATCGCATTGTTGAGAGCTCCTTTGGCAAGGTGGCGCTGTGAACTGCAGGAAACTCTTCAAAGGGATCAAGAGTCACACATATTCCTCATCATCCTCCGCTTCGAAGTCCAGACGATGGCTCATTGCTTGTTTTTGACATGAGGGACAAAAATCTGACCTGCACCTCCTCGTGGTGTTCCTCGGAAACGCGCTGCAAGCGCGGCCGACGCAGGCAGTCTTTGTTGTTTATCCAACTGTCTTTGCCTGATGATTGATCAGGATTCTTTGACAGGTTTGGACAGTTTCCTGTTCAGCCAAACGATACCATTCACGTGTCACGCTGTTCGTTAATTCTGGTGCCGCTTGCTGGTCATTCATTGGCTGTCATTGTTGGAACGATCTCTGGCGATTGGCAGTCGTTCTGGTGCCAATCCTTGGCCATTGGCTGTCAATCTGGCACCGTTCTGCAGTCATTTGCCGTCCTTCAAACAAAGGTGCTTTGGACATTTGCAGTCGCTCTAGTACCGCTCTTTGGCGGTTCGCTGTCATTCAGGCGCGGCTCTTTGGGCATTTGTGGTCATTCTAGCTCTGTTCTTTGGTCGTTGGCAGTCATTCTGGTGCCGCTTGCTGGTCATTGGCTGTCAGTCTGGCACCGTTCTGCGGTCATTTGCCGTCCCTCAAGCAAGGTGATTTAGACATTTGCAGTCGTTCTCGTACCACTCTGTGGCTGTTCACTGTCATTCTGGTGCCGCTCTTTGGTCATTGGCTGTCATTCCTGGGCGGTCTCCAGCCTGTTGCAGTCGTTCTCGCGCCGCAGTTTGGCCATTTTCAGTCATGCTGGCGCTGCTCTTGGGCAATTTGCAGTCGTTCAAGCGCCGTTCTTTGGACATTTGCAGTCGTTCTAGCGCCGCTCTTTGGCCGACCGCCGTCCTTCAGGCTCTATGGGCATTTGTAGTCGTTCTGGCGGCATTCTTTGGTCATTGGGAGTCGTTCTGGCGCCGCTCCTTGGCCATTTGCTGGCATTCTGGCACAGTCGTTCTGGTACCGCTCGATGGCCGTTCACTGTCATTCTGGTACCGCTCGTTGGTCATTGGCTGTCCTTCCTGGGCGATCTCCGGCCAGTTGTAGTCGTTCTCGTTCCGCAGTTTGGCCATTGCAGTCGTTTCAGCGCCGCTCTTGGTCCGTCATTCAGGTGTGGCTCATGGGCATTTGTGGTCATTTTAGCGCCGTTCGTTGGTCATAGGCAGTCATTCTAGTGCCGCTTGCGGGTCATTGGCTGTCATTCTGGGGGCGATCTCTGGCAATCTGCAGTCGTTCTGGCGCATTCCTTGGCCATTGGCTGGCATTCTGGCACAGTCGTTCTGGTACCGCTCTATGGCCGTTCACTGTCATTCTGGTGCCGCTCTTTGGTCATTGGCTGTCCTTCCTGGGCGATCTCCAGCCAGCGCCGCTCTTTTGCCCGTTCACTGTCATTCAGGCGTGGCTCATGGGCATTTGTGTCATTCTAACGCTGTTCATTGGTCAATGGCTGTCATTCTTGGGGCAATCCCTGGCGATCTGCAGTCGTTCTGGTGCCGCTCCTTGGACATTGGCTGTCATTCTGGTACCGTTCTGCGGTCATCTGCTGTCCTTGAAGGAAAAAAAGACAGGTGTTATGGACATTTGCAGTCGTTCTCGTACCGCACTTTGGCCGTTTGCTGTCAGTCGGGCATGGCTCTTTGGACATTTGTGGTCTAGCTCCGTTCATCTGTCATCTGTCATTGCCGCCCACAGTTGCAGTCGTTCTTGCACCGCTGTTTGATTATCGGCCAATTTGCAGTCGTTCTTGGGCCGCTCTTTATCATTCAGACGCGACTCTTTGGGAATTTGAGGTCTTGCTATCGAGCCGGGCGGGGAATAGGGGACCCTATTGAATTTTTTTTTTTGAGTTTTATAAAAATTTTCGACGAAGGTGAATTTTAAACAAGGAAAATCTTACTGTGACGGACGGACGGGTTTTGAAGCCACAAATATTTATAGTATCCTGACACCTGGACTGGTTATAGGCTATTTCGCGGATTTCTGTAGGGGACCCTATTGAATTTTTTTTTTTGAGTTTTATAAAAATTTTCGACGAAGGTGAATTTTAAACAAGGAAAATCTTACTGTGACGGACGGACGGGTTTTGAAGCCACAAATATTTATAGTCTCGGTGGCCCTGCGGGCCCCCTCGTGCATTTGATGGATTCTCAGCGCTTTGATGTGGGCCTTCTTGTCCAGGTTCGGCCTCTTGTGTGAAGAGGCCGACTCGAAAGAAAACAGGATTCAGCACACACAACGCAAACAGGAACTAGAAGAAGAAAAGAAATTCACAAGATGGTTCGGGTCGGAGTTGTGCTTGAAAAATCTGGTGTTCGAGAGTTCGTGTGCAAGCAGTCAAGGTATGTGAAGTTCCGAGTTCTGTCAGAGCTATGGGTGCATATTTTGTTGATATTTTGACCGATGCATCCAACGAAACCGTCACAGGAATCGAAGCTCCTACGAACGACGTTCTTTCGGTCGCAACTTCGGGAGAACGTGCCCTCCCCATTTCGACATGCAACAGTTGCCTATCACGTTTTCGGTGTTCCTTCAGCAAAGTGGTCCTGAGAGGTCGTGAAGTCCAAGAAGCTGGCCATCAAAGGCCCCTGGGTGGTCTTGGGGTTGGGGGACAAAATCTGACTTGCCACCTCCTCGCGGTGTCCCCTGGAAACGTGTTTTTCGAAACGCGGCCAAGGCAAGCAGTTCCTTTGCTGTGGGTGAAAGCCCCTAACTTCGTATCTGGCCTCCGAGCTGCGCAGCTACCCTTCCCAGGCGTAAAAAAGGTCGGCAAGAAAGCAGCAGCAGCAGCAAGGCTGCCCGGCAAGGCAGCAGCAGCAGAAGCAAGACAGCTGCGGGAAGACACGAGCAGCAAGGCAGCTGCGGCAAGGCAACAGCGGCAAGGCAGCAGCAGCACGACAGCAGCGGCAAGGCGGCATCCGGAAGGCAGCCGCGGCAAGGCAGCAGCAGCAAGGCAGCAGCCGCAGCAAGGCAGCCACAGCAAGGCAGCCGTAGTAAGGCAGCCGCAGCAAGGCAGCAGCAACAAGGCAGCAGCAGCAAGGCAGCAGCGGCACAGCGGCAAGGCGGCATCAGCAAGGCAGCAGCAGCAGCAAGGCAGCAGCAGCAGCAAGGCAGCCGCGGCAAGGCAGCACCAGCAAGGCAGCAGCAGAAGCAAGCCAACCCGCAAACCCGCAAACCCGCACTCGGTGGCCCTAGCGGGCCCCCTCGTGAATCCCGAACCTTTGAAAGAAGGCGGCCGTCTTGTCCAGGAAAGGGGGCCTCTCATCTATGGGAGGCCCGACTCGAGCAAGAAGAAGTTGAAACCATTCAAATTGAAACGACAAAAAAGGTAATAAAAACAACCGGAAGAACATGACACCAAAATAAAAGATGGCGGGGTGACGAGGTTCAATGCCGGTTGTTTTGGCGCCCACCGGAAACAATGAAGTATGCCATTTTTTTTGCGATTAAGTGAACAAGTGCAGAGAGCGGTGTGCGTGCTCAAATTGATGATGGTTTTGACCGATGCATCTGAAGAAACCCTCACAGGAATTCGAAGTACAGACGAACGACGTTCTTTCGAAGATCGGAACTTCTTCCCCATTTCGACATCAGGGGCGCTCATCGCATTGTTGAGAGCTCCTTTGGCAAGGTGGCCCTGTGAACTGCAGGAAACTCTTCAAAGGGATCAAGAGTCACACAAAGGATATTCCTCATCATCCTCCGCTTCGAAGTCCAGACGATGGCTCATTGCTTGTTTTTGACATGAGGGACAAAAATCTGACCTGCACCTCCTCGTGGTGTTCCTCGGAAACGCGCTGCAAGCGCGGCCGACGCAGGCAGTCTTTGTTGTTTATCCAACTGTCTTTGCCTGATGATTGATCAGGATTCTTTGACAGGTTTGGACAGTTTCCTGTTCAGCCAAACGATACCATTCACGTGTCACGCTGTTCGTTAATTCTGGTGCCGCTTGCTGGTCATTCATTGGCTGTCATTGTTGGAACGATCTCTGGCGATTGGCAGTCGTTCTGGTGCCAATCCTTGGCCATTGGCTGTCAATCTGGCACCGTTCTGCAGTCATTTGCCGTCCTTCAAACAAAGGTGCTTTGGACATTTGCAGTCGCTCTAGTACCGCTTTGGCGGTTCGCTGTCATTCAGGCGCGGCTCTTTGGGCATTTGTGGTCATTCTAGCTCCGTTCTTTGGTCGTCGGCAGTCATTCTGGTGCCGCTTGCTGGTCATTTGCCGTCCCTCAAGCAAGGTGATTTAGACATTTGCAGTCGTTCTCGTACCACTCTGTGGCTGTTCACTGTCATTCTGGTGCCGCTCTTTGGTCATTGGCTGTCATTCCTGGGCGGTCTCCAGCCTGTTGCAGCGTTCTCGCGCCGCAGTTTGGCCATTTTCAGTCATGCTGGCGCTGCTCTTGGGCAATTTGCAGTCGTTCAAGCGCCGTTCTTTGGACATTTGCATTTGGCCGACCGCCGTCATTCAGGCTCTATGGGCATTTGTAGTCGTTCTAGCGGCATTCTTTGGTCATTGAGAGTCGTTCTGGCGCCGCTCCTTGGCCATTTGCTGGCATTCTGGCACAGTCGTTCTGGTACCGCTCTATGGCCGTTCACTGTCATTCTGGTACCGCTCGTTGGTCATTGGCTGTCCTTCCTGGGCGATCTCCGGCCAGTTGCAGTCGTTCTCGTTCCGCAGTTTGGCCATTGCAGTCGTTTTAGCGCCGCTCTTGGTCCGTCATTCAGGTGTGGCTCATGGGCATTTGTGGTCATTTTAGCGCCGTTTGTTGGTCATAGGCAGTCATTCTAGTGCCGCTTGCTGGTCATTGGCTGGGCGATCTCTGGCAATCTGCAGTCGTTCTGGCGCATTCGCTGGCATTCTGGCACAGTCGTTCTGGTACCGCTCTATGGCCGTTCGCTGTCATTCTGGTGCCGCTTGCTGGTCATTGGCTGTCCTTCCTGGGCGATCTCCGGCCAGTTGCAGTCGTTCTCGTTCTGTAGTTTGGCCATTGCAGTCGTTCTAGCGCCGCTCTTTGCCCGTTCACTGTCATTCAGGCGTGGCTCATGGGCATTTGTGTCATTCTAACGCTGTTCATTGGTCATTGGCTGTCATTCTTGGGGCAGTCTCTGGCAATCTGCAGTCGTTCTGGTGCCGCTCCTTGGACATTGGCTGTCATTCTGGTACCGTTCTGCGGTCATCTGCTGTCCTTGAAGGAAAAAAAGACAGGTGTTATGGACATTTGCAGTCGTTCTCGTACCGCACTTTGGCCGTTTGCTGTCAGTCGGGCATGGCTCTTTGGACATTTGTGGTCTAGCTCCGTTCATCTGTCATCTGTCATTGCCGCCCACAGTTGCAGTCGTTCTTGCGCCGCTGTTTGATTATCGGCCAATTTGCAGTCGTTCTTGGGCCGCTCTTTATCATTCAGACGCGACTCTTTGGGAATTTGAGGTCTTGCTATCGAGCCGTAGCGTGATGAGCAGCAGACAGGAGGAGCAGCAGCTAGAAGATAAAACAGCTAGAGGGGCAGCAGATAGAGGAGGAGCAGCAAGAGGAAGAAGCAAGAGGAGCAGCAGCTAGATGATAGAACTGCTAGAAGGGCAGCAGGTAGAGGAGCAGAAGCAGGAGGAAGAGCTACAGCAAGAGGGGGAGAAGGAAGACGAGCCGGAGCAAGATGAGCAGCAGCTCGAGGAGCAGCAGCAAGAGGAAAGAAGCAAGATGAGCAGCAGCTAGAGGCAAGAAAGGAGCAGCTAGAGGAGCAGCAGATGGAGGAGCAGAAGCAGAGGAAAAGCTACAGCAAGAGGGGAAGAAGGAAGATGAGCAGGAACAAGATGAGCAGCAGCTCGAGGAGCAGCAGCAAGAGGAAAGAAGCAAGATGAGCAGCAGCTAGAGGATAGAACAGCTAGAGGGGCAGCAGATAGAGGAGCAGAAGCAGGAGGAAGAGCTACAGCAAGAGGGAAGAAGGAAGATGAGCAGCAGCAAGATGAGGAGCAGCTCGAGGAGCAGCAAAGAGGGAAGAAGCAAGATGAGTAGCAGCTAGAGGAGCAGCAGCTAGGATAAAACAGCTAGAGGGGCAACAGAAAGAGGAGCAGAAGCAGGAGGAAGAGCTGCAGCAAGAGAGAAAGAAGCAAGATGAGCAGCAGCTAGAGGATAGAACAGCTAGAGGGGCAGCAGATAGAGGAGCAGAAGCAGGAGGAAGAGCTACAGCAAGAGGGAAGAAGGAAGATGAGCAGCAGCTCGAGGAGCAGCAGCAAGAAGGAAGCAAGATGAGCAACCACTGGAGGCAAGACAGGAGCAGCTAGAGGAGCAGCAGCTAGAGGAGCCGCAAAGAGGGACGAAGCAAGATGAGTGCAGCTGGAGGAGCAGCAGCTAGAGGGGCAGCAGATAGAGGAGCAGCAGCAGCTGCATCAACAGGGGAATAAGCAAGATGAGCATCAGCTAGGAGGGGCAGCCAGGGTAACAGCTGGCAGCAGCAGGGGCAGCAGATAGAGAATCAGAAGATGAGGGGGGAGCGTCAGCAGGAGTCAGGAAGCAGAAACAAACACATACCATTGCCCAAGTTTAACAACAGCACCAACAGCATCAACAGCACCAACAGCACCAACAGCACCAACAGCACCAACAGCACCAACAGCACCAACAGCACCAACAGCACCAACAGCACCAACAGCACCAACAGCACCAACAGCACCAACAGCAGCAACAGCATCAACAGCATCAACAGCATCAACAGCATCAACAGCATCAACAGCATCAACAGCATCAACAGCATCAACAGCATCAACAGCATCAACAGCATCAACAGCATCAACAGCATCAACAGCATCAACAGCATCAACAGCATCAACAGCATCAACAGCATCAACAGCATCAACAGCATCAACAGCATCAACAGCATCAACAGCATCAACAGCATCAACAGCATCAACAGCATCAACAGCATCAACAGCATCAACAGCATCAACAGCACCTACAACAAACAGTGGCAGAACGAAAGGTGTGTTGTTTGCATTGCACTTAGGGTCCAGCTTGCTGCACAAGAAGTCAACAAAGAACGCAAAGCAATAGATGAAGCAATGAATCGATGAAGCGATGCGCAAAAGGGGGAAGCCACAAGAGTGTGAGTACAGTATGTCGAATTCTTCCTTTAATTTTTTCGGGTTTGCGGACTGCCCCTGGATTCTTCAAAGCAGTACCTGTAAGAAAGTTTGAGAGTCGTTGGTGCGGTGCACAAAAACGTTACAAACCTGTGCTACCCGGTACCTGGGGACCCTATTGAATTTTTTTTTTTTTTTTTGAGTTTTATAAAAATTTTCGACGAAGGTGAATTTTAAACAAGGAAAATCTTACTGTGACGGACGGACGGGTTTTGAAGCCACAAATATTTATAGTAATCCTGACACCTGGACTGGTTATAGGCTATTTCGCGGATTTCTGTAGGGGACCCTATTGAATTTTTTTTTTTGAGTTTTATAAAAATTTTCGACGAAGGTGAATTTTAAACAAGGAAAATCTTACTGTGACGGACGGACGGGTTTTGAAGCCACAAATATTTATAGTAATCCTGACACCTGGACTGGTTATAGGCTATTTCGCGGATTTCTGTAGGGGACCCTATTGAATTTTTTTTTTTTGAGTTTTATAAAAATTTTCGACGAAGGTGAATTTTAAACAAGGAAAATCTTACTGTGACGGACGGACGGGTTTTGAAGCCACAAATATTTATAGTAATCCTGACACCTGGACTGGTTATAGGCTATTTCGCGGATTTCTGTAGGGGACCCTATTGAATTTTTTTTTTTGAGTTTTATAAAAATTTTCGACGAAGGTGAATTTTAAACAAGGAAAATCTTACTGTGACGGACGGACGGGTTTTGAAGCCACAAATATTTATAGTCTCGGTGGCCCTGCGGGCCCCCTCGTGCATTTGATGGATTCTTAGTGCTTCGATGTGGGCCTTCTTGTCCAGGTTCGGCCTCTTGTGTGAAGAGGCCGACTCGAAAGAAAACAGGATTCAGCACACACAACGCAAACAGGAACTAGAAGAAGAAAAGAAATTCACAAGATGGTTCGGGTCGGAGTTGTGCTTGAAAAATCTGGTGTTCGAGAGTTCGTGTGGAAGCAGTTTGCAGAAGAGGTCGTGAAGTCCAAGAAGCTGGCCATCAAAGGCCCCGGAATTCTCAATGGGTGGTCTTGGGGTTGGGGGACAAAATCTGACTTGCCACCTCCTCGCGGTGTCCCCTGGAAACGTGTTTTTCGAAACGCGGCCAAGGCAAGCAGTTCCTTTGCTGTGGGTGAAAGCCCCTAACTTCGTATCTGGCCTCCGAGCTGCGCACCTACTCTTCCCAGGCGTAAAAAAGGTCGGCAAGAAAGCAGCAGCAGCAGCAAGGCAGCAGCAGCAAGGCAGGCAGCAGTAGAAGCAAGACAGCAGCAGGAAGGCAGCAGCAGCAAGGCAGCAGCAGCAAGGCAGCAGCAGCAAGGCAGCAGCAGCAAGGCAGCAGCAGCAAGGCAGCATCAGCAAGGCAGCAGCAGCAAGGCAGCAGCAGCAAGGCAGCAGCAGCAAGGCAGCAGCAGCAAGGCAGCAGCAGCAAGGCAGCAGCAGCAAGGCAGCAGCAGCAAGGCAGCAGCAGCAAGGCAGGAGCGGCAAGGCAACAGCGGCAAGGGCGGCAGCATCACGATAGCAGCGGCAAGGCGGCATCAGCAAGGCAGCAGCAGCAGCAAGGCAGCCGCGGCAAGGCAGCAGCAGCAAGGCAGCAGCAGCAGGGCAGCAGCAGCAAGGCAGCAGCCGCAGCAAGGCAGCCGCAGCAAGGCAGCAGCAGCAAGGCAGCAGCAGCAAGGCAGGCAGCAGTAGAAGCAAGACAGCAGCAGGAAGGCAGCAGCAGCAAGGCAGCAGCAGCAAGGCAGCAGCAGCAAGGCAGCAGCAGCAAGGCAGCAGCGGCAAGGCAACAGCGGCAAGGGCGGCAGCATCACGATAGCAGCGGCAAGGCGGCATCAGCAAGGCAGCAGCAGCAAGGCAGCAGCAGCAGCAAGGCAGCCGCGGCAAGGCAGCAGCAGCAAGGCAGCAGCAGCAACAAGGCAGCAGCGGCAAGGCAGCAGCAGCAGCAAGGCAGCAGCGGCAAGGCAGCAGCGGCAAGGGCGGCAGCACCACGATAGCAGCGGCAAGGCGGCATCAGCAAGGCAGCAGCAGCAAGGCAGCAGCAGCAGCAAGGCAGCCGCGGCAAGGCAGCCGCGGCAAGGCAGCAGCAGCAAGGCAGCAGCAGCAACAAGGCAGCAGCGGCAAGGCAGCAGCAGCAGCAAGGCAGCCGCGGCAAGGCAGCAGCAGCAAGGCAGCAGCAGCAACAAGGCAGCAGCGGCAAGGCAGCAGCAGAAGCAAGACAGCTGCGGGAAGACACCAGCAGCAAGGCAGCAGCGGCAAGGCAACAGCGGCAAGTCGGCAGCGGCACGACAGCAGCGGCAAGGCGGCATCTGGAAGGCAGCCGCGGCAAGGCAGCAGCCGCAGCAAGGCAGCCGCAGCAAGGCAGCCGCAGCAAGGCAGCCGCAGCAAGGCAGCAGCCGCAGCAAGGCAGCCGCAGCAAGGCAGCCGCAGCAAGGCAGCCGCAGCAAGGCAGCAGCAGCAAGGCAGGCAGCAGTAGAAGCAAGACAGCAGCAGGAAGGCAGCAGCAGCAAGGCAGCAGCAGCAAGGCAGCAGCAGCAAGGCAGCAGCAGCAAGGCAGCAGCAGCAAGGCAGCAGCGGCAAGGCAACAGCGGCAAGGGCGGCAGCATCACGATAGCAGCGGCAAGGCGGCATCAGCAAGGCAGCAGCAGCAAGGCAGCAGCAGCAAGGCAGCCGCGGCAAGGCAGCAGCAGCAACAAGGCAGCAGCAGCAAGGCAGCAGCCGCAGCAAGGCAGCCGCAGCAAGGCAGCAGCAGCAAGGCAGCAGCAGCAAGGCAGCAGCCGCAGCAAGGCAGCCGCAGCAAGGCAGCCGCAGCAAGGCAGCCGCAGCAAGGCAGCCGCAGCAAGGCAGCAGCAGCAAGGCAGCAGCAGCAAGGCAGCAGCAGCAAGGCAGCAGCATCGCAAGGCAGCAGCAAGGCGGCATCAGCAAGGCAGCAGCAGCGGCAAGGCGGCATCAGCAAGGCAGCAGCAGCAGCAGCAAGGCAGCAGCAGCAAGGCAGCACCAGCAAGGCTGCAGCAGAAGCAAGCCACCAGCAACAAGGCAGCAGCGGCAAGGCAGCAGCAGAAGCAAGACAACAGTGGCAAGGCGGCAGCGGCACGATAGCCGCGGTAAGGCAGCAACGGCAAGGCAGCAGCAGAAGCAAGACAGCAGCGGCAAGGCAGTATCAGCAAGGCAGCAGCGGCAAGGCAGCACCAGCAAGGCAGGAGCAGAAGCAAGACAGCAGCAACAAGGCAGCAGCGGCAAGGCAGCAGCAGAAGCAAGACAGCAGCAGCAAGACACCAGCAGCAAGACAGAATCGGCAAGGCAACAGCGGCAAGGCGGCAGCAGTACGATAGCAGCGGCAAGGCGGCATCAGCAAGGCAGCCGCGGTAAGGCAGCAGCAGCCAGGCAGCAGCAGCAGCAAGGCAGCCGCGGCAAGGCAGCAGCAGCAAGGCAGCAGGAGCAGCAAGGCAGCAGCAGAAGCAAGACTGCAGCGGCAAGGCAGCAGCAGCAGCAGGACAGCAGCAGCAAGGCAGCATCAGCAAGGCAGCAGCGGCAAGGCAGCAGTAGCAGCAAGGCAGCCGCGGCAAGGCAGCAGCAGAAGCAAGACAGCAGCGGCAAGACACCAGCAGCAAGGCAGCCGCCGTAAGGCAGCAGCAGCAAGGCAGCAGCAGCAGCAGCAAGGCCGCCGCGGCAATGCAGCAACAGCAATGCAGCAGCAGCAAGACAGCAGCAGCAGCGGGACAGCAGCAGCAAGGCTGCAGCGGCAGCAGGACAGCAGCAGCAAGGCAGCATCAGCAAGGCAGCAGCGGCAAGGCAGCAGCAGCAAGGCAGCAGCGGCAAGGCAGCAGCAGCAAGGCAGCAGCAGGAGCAGGACAGCATCAGCAAGGCAGCACCAGCAAGGCAGCAGCAGCAGCAAGGCAGCAGCGGCAGGGAAGCAGGAGCAGCAACACAGCAGCAGCAAGGCAGCAGCAGCAGCAAGGCAGCAGCGGCAGGGAAGCAGCAGCAGCAACATAGCAGCGGAAAGGCAGCAACAAGGCTGCAGCAGCAGCAGCAGCAGCAAGGCAGCAGCAACAAGGCAGCAAGGCAGTAGCAGCAAGGCAGCAGCGGCAAGGCAGCGGCAGCGGCAGCAGCAGCAGCATCATAGCAGCGGCAAGGCAGCAGCAGCAACAACAGACGAAGTTTGTTTGAAGCGCTTAAGTTGGAAAACGAAGCTTGCGATGAACATCAGTCTTTGCAAGCCTTTCCATTTCGAAGTGGGGAAGGTCGTTGACCACAGTGTTTGGTTTTGCGAGAATTCCACAGCTTTGGAGAAAGGCAGCAGAGCAGCAGGAGCAGCAACAGCAAGAGTAGCAGCAGCAAGACAGCAGCGACAAGGAAGCAGCAGCTAGGGAGCAGCAGCAAGACAGCAGCAGCAAGACAGCAGCGGCAAGGCAACAGCGGCAAGGCAGCGGCAGAAGCAAGACAGCAGCAAAGCAAAGCAGCAGTAGCAAGGCAGCATGAGCAAGGCAGCAACAGCAAGAAGACAGGAGCGGCAAGGCGGGAGGAACTAGCCCAACACACCCCTAGCCCCATTTGTTTCCCGTACGATGCTCACATAATTATATAGTAACCTGACCTGTGGAATTGGATGCTGCCAAAAAATGGCTGGTTTGCGGGTCTGGTTCATAGGAAAACCAATAGAAACTGGATTCTGAATTTTCAGTTTTTCAGAATTTTTTTTTGACAAAGGTGAAATTTTGGCTTGGAATTTTTCATTGTGACGGACAGACGGACGGACAAGCCACATAATTATATAGTAAGGCAGCAGCAGCAGCAGCAAGACAGCAGCGGCAAGGCAGTATCAGCAAGGCAGCAGCGGCAAGGCAGCACCAGCAAGGCAGGAGCAGAAGCAAGACAGCAGCAACAAGGCAGCAGCGGCAAGGCAGCAGCAGAAGCAAGACAGCAGCAGCAAGACACCAGCAGCAAGACAGAATCGGCAAGGCAACAGCGGCAAGGCGGCAGCAGTACGATAGCAGCGGCAAGGCGGCATCAGCAAGGCAGCCGCGGTAAGGCAGCAGCAGCCAGGCAGCAGCAGCAGCAAGGCAGCCGCGGCAAGGCAGCAGCAGCAAGGCAGCAGGAGCAGCAAGGCAGCAGCAGAAGCAAGACTGCAGCGGCAAGGCAGCAGCAGCAGCAGGACAGCAGCAGCAAGGCAGCATCAGCAAGGCAGCAGCGGCAAGGCAGCAGTAGCAGCAAGGCAGCCGCGGCAAGGCAGCAGCAGAAGCAAGACAGCAGCGGCAAGACACCAGCAGCAAGGCAGCCGCCGTAAGGCAGCAGCAGCAAGGCAGCAGCAGCAGCAGCAAGGCCGCCGCGGCAATGCAGCAACAGCAATGCAGCAGCAGCAAGACAGCAGCAGCAGCGGGACAGCAGCAGCAAGGCTGCAGCGGCAGCAGGACAGCAGCAGCAAGGCAGCATCAGCAAGGCAGCAGCGGCAAGGCAGCAGCAGCAAGGCAGCAGCGGCAAGGCAGCAGCAGCAAGGCAGCAGCAGGAGCAGGACAGCATCAGCAAGGCAGCACCAGCAAGGCAGCAGCAGCAGCAAGGCAGCAGCGGCAGGGAAGCAGGAGCAGCAACACAGCAGCAGCAAGGCAGCAGCAGCAGCAAGGCAGCAGCGGCAGGGAAGCAGCAGCAGCAACATAGCAGCGGAAAGGCAGCAACAAGGCTGCAGCAGCAGCAGCAGCAGCAAGGCAGCAGCAACAAGGCAGCAAGGCAGTAGCAGCAAGGCAGCAGCGGCAAGGCAGCGGCAGCGGCAGCAGCAGCAGCATCATAGCAGCGGCAAGGCAGCAGCAGCAACAACAGACGAAGTTTGTTTGAAGCGCTTAAGTTGGAAAACGAAGCTTGCGATGAACATCAGTCTTTGCAAGCCTTTCCATTTCGAAGTGGGGAAGGTCGTTGACCACAGTGTTTGGTTTTGCGAGAATTCCACAGCTTTGGAGAAAGGCAGCAGAGCAGCAGGAGCAGCAACAGCAAGAGTAGCAGCAGCAAGACAGCAGCGACAAGGAAGCAGCAGCTAGGGAGCAGCAGCAAGACAGCAGCAGCAAGACAGCAGCGGCAAGGCAACAGCGGCAAGGCAGCGGCAGAAGCAAGACAGCAGCAAAGCAAAGCAGCAGTAGCAAGGCAGCATGAGCAAGGCAGCAACAGCAAGAAGACAGGAGCGGCAAGGCGGGAGGAACTAGCCCAACACACCCCTAGCCCCATTTGTTTCCCGTACGATGCTCACATAATTATATAGTAACCTGACCTGTGGAATTGGATGCTGCCAAAAAATGGCTGGTTTGCGGGTCTGGTTCATAGGAAAACCAATAGAAACTGGATTCTGAATTTTCAGTTTTTCAGAATTTTTTTTTGACAAAGGTGAAATTTTGGCTTGGAATTTTTCATTGTGACGGACAGACGGACGGACAAGCCACATAATTATATAGTAAGGCAGCAGCAGCAGCAGCAAGGCCGCCGCGGCAATGCAGCAACAGCAATGCAGCAGCAGCAAGACAGCAGCAGCAGCGGGACAGCAGCAGCAAGGCTGCAGCGGCAGCAGGACAGCAGCAGCAAGGCAGCATCAGCAAGGCAGCAGCGGCAAGGCAGCAGCAGCAAGGCAGCAGCGGCAAGGCAGCAGCAGCAAGGCAGCAGCAGGAGCAGGACAGCATCAGCAAGGCAGCACCAGCAAGGCAGCAGCAGCAGCAAGGCAGCAGCGGCAGGGAAGCAGGAGCAGCAACACAGCAGCAGCAAGGCAGCAGCAGCAGCAAGGCAGCAGCGGCAGGGAAGCAGCAGCAGCAACATAGCAGCGGAAAGGCAGCAACAAGGCTGCAGCAGCAGCAGCAGCAGCAAGGCAGCAGCAACAAGGCAGCAAGGCAGTAGCAGCAAGGCAGCAGCGGCAAGGCAGCGGCAGCGGCAGCAGCAGCAGCATCATAGCAGCGGCAAGGCAGCAGCAGCAACAACAGACGAAGTTTGTTTGAAGCGCTTAAGTTGGAAAACGAAGCTTGCGATGAACATCAGTCTTTGCAAGCCTTTCCATTTCGAAGTGGGGAAGGTCGTTGACCACAGTGTTTGGTTTTGCGAGAATTCCACAGCTTTGGAGAAAGGCAGCAGAGCAGCAGGAGCAGCAACAGCAAGAGTAGCAGCAGCAAGACAGCAGCGACAAGGAAGCAGCAGCTAGGGAGCAGCAGCAAGACAGCAGCAGCAAGACAGCAGCGGCAAGGCAACAGCGGCAAGGCAGCGGCAGAAGCAAGACAGCAGCAAAGCAAAGCAGCAGTAGCAAGGCAGCATGAGCAAGGCAGCAACAGCAAGAAGACAGGAGCGGCAAGGCGGGAGGAACTAGCCCAACACACCCCTAGCCCCATTAGTTTCCCGTACGATGCTCACATAATTATATAGTGGCAGCTGGAAGGGGAATGTTGATGGGAGCGACACCCGAGGCGGAAAAGACAGGGACAGAAGCGCAAGTGGGAGGCGAAGCACCACAGCAAAAGACGGGAGCAGTCGCAGGAGGAGGGAGAACGGGCCGATCGAAAACAGAGGGCACAACAGAAGAGAGGCAGATTCGTTCATACACGCGCGATTCGACAGGACTGCCACACGACCCCCAAGGCCAGTCATGGTCGCCAGAACCGGACGAAGGCATACGGCACCCAGGGACCGGAGGGTCGGAAAAAGGAGGCACCCCCAGCAGCTCCCAGGAAACTGTGGACATCATGCGAACCCTGTTGGAGGTGGAACGGCCAGAATGCGTCCCCGTCCAAGAACATGAAACCGTGACCCCCCCAGCACACTCCCTCCCCAGCGCCGCAAATCAACCACACATGGCAGCTGAGAAGGGGATGGCAAAGGGGGAAGCGGCTGCAACCGAGGAGGCAGAAGCAGACAATCCACGGACGAGCAGGAAGTCCCCGCAAAGCACGACAGGCGAGACAGCAAGCGAAAATCCCAGAACCCCGGGTGCCGGCTTGGCTTCACACAAAGCGAGCAACATTGCCGACCTCCCAGGAACGGGGCGGAACCGCGTGAGGAAAGAATCCCTGGCCGCTCTCGACTCTGAGCTGCCAAGCTCGGAGGAAGTTGGAGACCCTCACCGGCTCGGAGATAAGACGATCGCAAAACCGGGTGCAAAGGGCCGATCAGGCATCAAGACCACGAACTCGTGCTACCTGCAGGCGGCGTTGAACCTTTTTGCGGTCACCAACATGGCGCAGCAGATAGCCATCTTCCAGCAGTGCGGCACACACGAGAAGGGAGAACTAACTGCAGAGGTCCACAAGTGGGTGACAGGCGGCCGTTCAGAGGCGGTGCTGCGGTCTGTACTGGCGAAAATCAGAGGCCCATTCGGTGACGGTCGACAACACGACGTGGGAGAGGTCCTGCGGACAGTGGCCTCAGCGATCCTAGAAGAGAACACGGCTCACCGAGCCTGCAGCTCCAATTGGGCGGACCGAATTGCAGGCCTGCGTCACAGGTACTCGGTCGAAGTTAAGTGTGGGAAGTGCCAGTATGGCCACATGGCTCAAGAGGACCTGGACATAACCATCCTCCCCGTAGGAGCTGGCTCGGTGCAGAGGTGTCTCGACGAAGCTTTCGCGTGGTCCTCGGCAGGGGCGGACTACAGATGCGAGAACTGCGGGGTCAGGGGGCAGACCCAGACTAAGCCCTCCTTTAGCCAGGCCGGCACAGCGGTGATCATTCAGCTACAAAGGGCGCGCCCTTTCGACTGCACAGACAGGAGAGCAGTGCCCACAGATACCACAATAACTTTGCCAGGCCTGGGCAGACAGCTGGAACTCACAGCGGTGGTATCGCACACAGGGGGGAACAACGCGGGCCATTACAGGGTGCACGCGTACAACGAACACGCCGAGAGGGAGCAGAGGTGGACGATTCTTGATGGTGAGCATGCCAGTTTTTCGTCCGTGCCGAGGTTCGAGGGGACGGACACCTTTCTTTTAGTATACCAGCCGGCCCCTGAGCAGCCCGAGACCTCGAAGGACACAGAGAGGAGAGATGGCACGCCGTCGACGGTGGATGGGCCCGAGCCGGCTGGCAACAGGCCCGGAGTCAAGGGGCCAAGCCCGGAGGAACTCCTCGCGAGGTTCGTGGAGGCAACGAGGAGAAGGGTGGCAGACAGAGCCTCACAAGGCAGGAGGCACGAAGCCGAGGCAGCCGGGGACATCGAAAGGGATTCACTGAGCTCGGAGTCGGGCGAGCCCAACTCCCTGTCGACAGGTCCACGGATAGCCACAAAGTCGAGGGGAACTGGATCGGAGGAGAAGGCGGACGGGCAGGCCTTTCATGAGTCCCCCCCTGATACCCCCCGGGCCCCTGTTCCGGACACCGAGCCTGAAGAAGCTGCGGCAGGGCTGGACACCTCAGAGCCTCAGAGTACGGCAGCAAGGGGGTTGACCCCAGCTGAGGGAGTGCCCGACATAGACGCAGAAGGAGGAGCAGTTTTCAACAGGCGGAGGAAAAGGAGCTCGGACCGGGGAGACACTGCTGAAGGAGAAGGCACACTCCCAAGTCGAATCCGGGGGGTACCGAAGAGAGCAAGAGGACCGGAGGGCACGTGGGAAGTCATCGACCTTACAGAGGATGAAGAAGTAGCTCCCCCCAGCACGACCGAGGAGATGGACATAGACAGAGAAGAAGGCTTGGCCTTCCGCCGTGCAAAGGCTCTGGAAGAAGAGGAAGCCCTCACCGCCCACGCAGTCGCAAAACTCGCCAAAGACCCCCATAGACACCCGGATGAGTGGCGCAGAGTCAAAGTCCCAGAGTCAGTTGGTACCCGGTTCCCAAGGAGTCTCCACACGCAGCCAGCAGAGGGCAACAGAGGAGGGGAGAGCGGATGGGCAGCCCTGAACTGGCTGGCGGATGAGTGGCAGAGAGACAGGGCGAACTTTATCGACTTGTTCCGAATCCAGACGTGGCTCTACACAACAGCCCGGGAGCACGACATCCAAGCCCTGGCAGAAAAACCGCAGGAGGAGGGGTGGTTCACGGTCAACACCCTCCGAAAAGCAGCGCGAGATTTGCTAGGTCTCGAGCTCACGGATGGAGCGGAGCTCGAGTACCAGGAAGGCACCGCCGCCATAGTAGGGCCGAAGAACCCGAGGGCCCAGTGGGTGTTGGCCAGGTTTGTCGGGGGCTCGGCCCACATCGTCAGCACGGATCGTCCACAGAGAGTGCGCAAGGTCAATTGGCCAGTGCTGACGAGGTCAGCTCATGTCCTGTGCGTGAGGGACCAAAAATGAGCCCACCAACCCCCACTGCTGGCATGCTCCCCCCCCCCCAGGCCCCCAACTACAACCCAAGAGTCATTTTCCCCCCCACCCATCACTTTCCTTTTCGGTATGTTTTGTTTTTCCTCCTCCCCTTGGCACCCCGTTACTCCCTCCCATGGTCCGTTCTACTCCCACTCTCTCTCCCTCACTCTCTCACTCTCTCTCTTGCACCCACTCTCGCCATCTCACTCACACACTATTTTGTTTGTGTCCCTTCTGGAAAGGGGAGAAAAAAAGAGGGCTTCAATTCCCTCTCTTTATTTTTTGGTTGTCCCTCCTCTTCCTCCTCCTCCTCGCTCCCCTATTTTTCCGTTTCTTTTTATGCACGGAATGCCCTTCCTCTTATTTATATATCTCTCTTTTCCAGCCAAGGTATGCCGTGTTTTTCAGTATGTTTACCATTTCCCCCCCCACCACCTTCAAAACGCGAATACACAAACAGGCCAATACGCAAGGGAAAAAAAAAAAAGAGAACACAAAAATGCAAGGTCATGTGGGCGGCTCGCCACCACAGGACGAAAAGGGCAGGTGGTACGCCACCAAAACCAAAACAGCCCCCAGTAAAATAGAGTAAGGCGGACATGCTTGTGTATTCGTGGTGGAATTTTCCTCTTTTCCCGTTTGGTTTCCGCGCCCATGAAAATGGAACCCCCATGAGCGCGTTACGGGGTCCCAAGTGCCGGGTGGAGCGGCGTAACAAAAAAAAAAAAAAGCACGACCGAGGAGATGGACATAGACAGAGAAGAAGGCTTGGCCTTCCGCCGTGCAAAGGCTCTGGAAGAAGAGGAAGCCCTCACCGCCCACGCAGTCGCAAAACTCGCCAAAGACCCCCATAGACACCCGGATGAGTGGCGCAGAGTCAAAGTCCCAGAGTCAGTTGGTACCCGGTTCCCAAGGAGTCTCCACACGCAGCCAGCAGAGGGCAACAGAGGAGGGGAGAGCGGATGGGCAGCCCTGAACTGGCTGGCGGATGAGTGGCAGAGAGACAGGGCGAACTTTATCGACTTGTTCCGAATCCAGACGTGGCTCTACACAACAGCCCGGGAGCACGACATCCAAGCCCTGGCAGAAAAACCGCAGGAGGAGGGGTGGTTCACGGTCAACACCCTCCGAAAAGCAGCGCGAGATTTGCTAGGTCTCGAGCTCACGGATGGAGCGGAGCTCGAGTACCAGGAAGGCACCGCCGCCATAGTAGGGCCGAAGAACCCGAGGGCCCAGTGGGTGTTGGCCAGGTTTGTCGGGGGCTCGGCCCACATCGTCAGCACGGATCGTCCACAGAGAGTGCGCAAGGTCAATTGGCCAGTGCTGACGAGGTCAGCTCATGTCCTGTGCGTGAGGGACCAAAAATGAGCCCACCAACCCCCACTGCTGGCATGCTCCCCCCCAGGCCCCCAACTACAACCCAAGAGTCATTTTCCCCCCCACCCATCACTTTCCTTTTCGGTATGTTTTGTTTTTCCTCCTCCCCTTGGCACCCCGTTACTCCCTCCCATGGTCCGTTCTACTCCCACTCTCTCTCCCTCACTCTCTCACTCTCTCTCTTGCACCCACTCTCGCCATCTCACTCACACACTATTTTGTTTGTGTCCCTTCTGGAAAGGGGAGAAAAAAAGAGGGCTTCAATTCCCTCTCTTTATTTTTTGGTTGTCCCTCCTCTTCCTCCTCCTCCTCGCTCCCCTATTTTTCCGTTTCTTTTTATGCACGGAATGCCCTTCCTCTTATTTATATATCTCTCTTTTCCAGCCAAGGTATGCCGTGTTTTTCAGAATGTTTACCATTTCCCCCCCCACCACCTTCAAAACGCGAATACACAAACAGGCCAATACGCAAGGGAAAAAAAAAAAAGAGAACACAAAAATGCAAGGTCATGTGGGCGGCTCGCCACCACAGGACGAAAAGGGCAGGTGGTACGCCACCAAAACCAAAACAGCCCCCAGTAAAATAGAGTAAGGCGGACATGCTTGTGTATTCGTGGTGGAATTTTCCTCTTTTCCCGTTTGGTTTCCGCGCCCATGAAAATGGAACCCCCATGAGCGCGTTACGGGGTCCCAAGTGCCGGGTGGAGCGGCGTAACAAAAAAAAAAAAAAGCACGACCGAGGAGATGGACATAGACAGAGAAGAAGGCTTGGCCTTCCGCCGTGCAAAGGCTCTGGAAGAAGAGGAAGCCCTCACCGCCCACGCAGTCGCAAAACTCGCCAAAGACCCCCATAGACACCCGGATGAGTGGCGCAGAGTCAAAGTCCCAGAGTCAGTTGGTACCCGGTATCCGGTGTTCCCTGCAACTGCAGGTCGGGGAGAGGGAAGGGAGGAGGGACGTCGCCTTCTTGGAGGCGGCGGAGGCCACAGAGGCCCTCGCCCAAATGAAAGAGGACAAGGAGCGCCGCCTCGCCCTCGCCCTCGCCGCCCTTGCCATCAAAAAAGATCCCCCCGGACCCCCGGGCTGCGACGTCCTCATGGGGTCGCAGCGGCCAGAGGCCGACCCCCCCCAACCCGGCGAGCACAAGGACCCGGGGAGCGACGCGCCAATGGGGGAGGCCCAGGGGCCGGGCCCTGGTGCCGAGAACCCCGCCAAGCGGCCGAAGACCTCAGGCGGCTGAGCGCGCTCGGCCGCTCGTCGGCGAGCGCGGCACCCCCAGAAAGGACACCCAACAGGAAGGGGAAGGGGGGACACACACACAGGTCCGCAACGAGATCGCTGGGGCGCGGTGGGGACGACCTCACCGTGGATGGATGCGTCGAACCGCACCCGGGGCCCGCCGCGCCCCCCCCACCGGCCCCAGCCGCCCCGCCGCCGGTCTGCCTCTGCGGGCGCCTGCCGGGAGTCCAGGGCAGGCACAGGAACATGTGCCCCCTGTCGCGGGCGTACCGCCCGGACGCAGCCCCGGCGGCACCACCGGCCAACAACCACCGACGCCGGGCCCCGGCGGCAGGCCAGGCAGCCGACCCAGCGGCGGGGCCGGCCCACGCAGCGTTCGAGGAGGAGATGCCGTTCTCGTTCGCGGAGATCAGCGCGCTGGCTGTGCCCAAGCTGGAGCGGATCCCGCTGGATGCGCAGCTGGTGGTGGCCGCGCAGCTGGCGAAGGCGCTACAGCTGGCGGCCACGGGGAGCGTAACCGGGTGGCTCCGGTTACACTCCTTCGCCACCCTCGTCCTCTTCAAACCGCGCAGAGGGGGGAGGAAGAAGGTGGCGGCCGCCCTGAGGAGTCGCTGCCACCTTTGGGCGCACGGCAGGTTCGGCGAGCTCTGGACGGAGGCGCAGGAAGTGGCGGCAGGCAGGAGGCAGGCGGGCGTGCCCCCGGTCCGGTTCCTCGTGATGGACGAGGACGACAACCAGATCGGGCGGTTCGTCGGGCTGGCGACAGACGTGGAGGACGCCGACCAGCTGGATGCGAAGACCGTCCAGCAGGTCATTCGCAGGACGAAGGCCCGATGGTTCGGGAAGGCGGTGGCCGCGCTCTCGGCGGCGAAGGTGGCCCCAGTGAACGAGGAGACACTGGGGGTCATGCGGGAAAAACACCCACAGGCGCCAGAACCCCCCCTCCCCCCAATACCACCACAGGCGAACGCGGAGATCGACGTCTCTTGGGGGATCGTCATTAAGACGCTGAGGGCGCTCCCCCGAGGGACGGCACCAGGGCCGTCAGGGCTGTCGGCGCAGCACCTGCTGGACCTGGTGAGCCCGGGCTCGCCGATAAGGGCCCCTCTGGTGGCGGTGATCGCGCGGATCGCCACCGGGAGCCTCCCGGACGAGGCCCGGCCGCACGGGTTTGGGGCCAGGCTAGTGGCCCTCGAGAAGAAGGACGGGGGTCTCCGGCCCATCGCCTGTGGAGAGGTCCTGAGGAGGATGGCGGCCAAGATCTTGGCCAGGGACAAGTCCGTGGTGCAGGCGGTCAAGCCCATCCTGGAGAGGTGCGGCCAGACCGGGGTCGGGATGAAGTCCGGCGCCGACGCCATGGTCTGCGCGATGCGGTGCGTGGGAGAGGCGTACCGGCGCGACGGCCAAGGGCGGGGGATCCTGAAGGTGGACCTGCAGAACGCCTTTAACAAGGTGAGCAGGGAGGCCATCTTGCAGGCAGTGGCCGAGAGCGCCCCAGGCCTCCTGCCATACGCGATAGCGGCGTACGGGCGCAGGTCACGGCTTTCCTTCGGGGAGGAAGTGGTCTGGTCCGAGTGCGGAGTGCAACAGGGGGACCCACTCGGGCCGTTGTTCTTCTGTCTCGTGTTGGAGAAGGTCCTGCGGAGAGTGGACTTGTCCCTGGCCGAGCGGCTGCCACCCTTGGGGGCCGATGATATTCCGCAGGGGGCCCTGGCCCCGGCCCAGCCCCAACAACAACAACAACAACAACAACAACCACAGGAACAGGACATGGAGGTGGACGGGGCAGGGGCGGGCCGAGCCCCCCCGGTACAGGTACCAGCCCCCCCGGTACAGGTGCCAGCCCCCCCGATACAGGAACCAGCCCCCCCGGTACAGGAGCCGGCCCCCCCAGCACAACCGGACCCGTTGCGGGTGTCCCAGCTGGACGCGCGAGCGTTCTACCTGGATGATGGAGCCGCGGCGGGGCTATGGGAGCACCTGATCGTGTGGCTCGCCGCATTCGAGCTGGAGGGGGGCGCGGTGGGGATGGACCTCAATAGAGGGAAGAGCGAGGTGGTCTGTCTCGCGGGCGAACGGGTGCCGGACGAGTTCGCGGCCATGACCCGGTGTTCACTGGAGAGCTGGGAGATTCTGGGGGCACCCTGTGGGTCCGAGGCCGCGGTACGGGAGGCGGTGGCGAAGGTCCTGGACAGGGCCGAAAAGCGGGCAAGAGCCATTGCCAGCCTCCCGGACCCACACACGGCCCTGGCCCTGTTGAACTCGTGCGCGGGGTTCGTCTGCGTGGTCTCCCTCATGCGGGCCACGGGCCCGGTGGCGGACTACGGGAGGGTGGACACCTTCATGCGGCGAGCCCTGGCGAGGACCCTCGGGGCCGAGCTGGGGGACACCGAGTGGGTGCAGGCCTCGCTGCCCCTGAGGCTGGGCGGCCTAGGGATGCACTCGTGCGCCGACTCGGCGGCCGTGGCAGGGGTGGCGGCGACCTTGGAGGGCATCAAGGGTCTGCCGCTGCTGACGAGAGCCCCCGGGGGGGGGCCACTTCAAATCACACCCACACAGGACTCCGTATGCGCGGCGTCGCTCGCCTGCCCCAGACTTGCACTCTACCCGGAAGTCCTGACCGAGGTCAGAGACTCACTGCAAGCAGGGGCAGCGGGCGCGCCACGCAAGCAGAAGGAATGGAGTGGGAAGATCTCCGCGGCCAGGCAGGCGGGCCTGCTGAGGGATCCGCTCGTCGGGGTCAGGGGCCAGGCGAGGATCCGCAGCTGTGCCGCCAAGCACGCCTCCACGTGGCTCTACGGGGCGCACAACGCCCCGGACGACCTCTGGATGTCCCCAGCCGAGCTCACAGTGGCAGTGCGCTTGCGGCTGGGGATGCAGCTGGCGCCGCAGGCACGCGAGTGCCGGCTCTGCGGGGCGGCCGAGGCCGACCGCTTCGGGGACCACTCCCTGACGTGCCTCAACGCGGGGCTGCGCACGCGGGCGCACACAGCGCTCCGCAACGAGGTGGGCGCCCTCGCGAGGGAGGCGCTTCTCTGCCCGGTCCTAGAGGACCGGCCCTTCACAAAACACCCACACAGGAACAAGCGCGTCGACGTAGCGTACACGCGCGGAGAGAAGAGGAGGCTGATCGACGTGGCGATCACCTTCCCGCTGCAGGCGAACGCGGTGAAGAAGGCGGCGGAGACCGAGGGTGGGGCGGCCACGAAGTACGAGGCCGTCAAGCGGCGGACGTACGACGGCCCCATCCTGGCGGAGGCTCCTGAGCAACAGGACCTGCTGCTGGTCCCGATGGTGGTGGACACCTTCGGCGCCTGGGGCGAGTCGGCCCTGCCCGAGCTGCGGGCGCTAGTGAACGCAGTGCACAGGAGGCACGACTGGGAGACCTACGCGGCGGTCTCCCACCTAGCGTTCCACAGGCTCAGCTTCGTGGTGGCAAGGGCGGTGGCCCGCATCGCCCTCGTGAACGCGGACGTGCACCTCGGGGCGCGAAGGGTGGAGGAAGGTGAACTCGAGCTGGACGAAGTCTCCACGGACGACGGGGCAGGCAGCAGCAGCAGCAGCAGTAGCAGTAGTAGCAGCAGCAGCAGCAGCGGCGGCGGGGGCGGCAGCAGCAGGAGCAACAGCAGCAGCAGCGTCGCGAGCGGCGGCGGAGGCGGCGGCGGCGCCCCGGAAGGCGGAGGCGGAGGCGCCCCCGGCGGACCGCAGGCCCCGGCAGCGCAGGGACCACCGCCCCTCCCCCCCCCGAATGACGAACAACCACAGGAGGGGGGGCAGGGAGAACAGGGAGATGAGGGACGAGCGCCCGGCGCCCAAGCTGCCCCTCGGGGGCAGGTGCAAGGGGAAGTGATGCCGATCACTGGGGGGGTAGAGCCGATCCCCCGAGTCCCCCCCCTCACCACCCAGCGCCACACACCCGGGTCACGTGCGAGCTGTAGCGGGCCAGCCGTCACGACCGACCACACGCATGCCGGACCTAGGGCACCCGGCGTGCACACCACCACCACCAACACACACACCCAGGGGGGCGGAGGGGTTCGGCTCTACCACCCTTTTGCTAGGCAGAGCGACTTCCTGCACCGGCCTTCGGGGGTCAGGGAGGGAAGTCCAGCGGTGCCCCCTAGGGGGGGCTCACCAGCGGCGGCCGGACAGACGGCAGGGCTCGCAGCAGCGCCGGAGGAGCGCATTCCCTGTGTCCCTGGGGAGGGTGGCTCCCTCCTTGGGGGCACGGAGGATGCGCAGGGGCGGACGCCCCCAGAGAAGCAAGCGGCCGTCCCGGAAGACGAGGAGATGACGGCCTTGGACGGCGCGCAGGCTGACGTCGAGCGACGGAAGGCGACGCGACGGGAAAGCGAAGTCCCCCCCCCAACAGCAACACCCCCGGTGCCGCCAGCACCCCCGAAAGAAACGGTAGCACCCCAGCCCCTCCAACACGTCGCGGCCAAAACGGCAGAGGGAGCGCGGGTGGCACCCCTGCGCCCAAGGCAGGCAGGAAAGGCGAACCCCAAGAGGGGACCGAGTCAAGTCGTGGACTCGAGGGCAGGCACAGGGGCAACAGGGAGCGGGTTCCCCCCACAGCACCCCCCCATCCAACACGACACCCACATGCAGGTCGAGGAGGCAGAGGCGACGAGGAAGGCCACCCTCAAGCCACTCGAAGCAGGCAGGGTGGGCACGGCATCATCGCGCGACGGCTGGCGATGCGCACCACCGAGGGCAGCCCCGTCCGAGCCGTACAGGCAAAGACAGCAGTCGGCGGGGACCAGGCGGGACCCGTTGGGGGTCGAGGACACGCCATCCTCGTCGGTCGTGCCGCCGCTGCCACCGGTCGTCCCAACCCCGAAGCCGCAGGTCCGCAAGGGGGAGACCGCCCCGGCCACCTCGAAGCCCCTGGATCCCCCCGGAAAAGGCCGACCCCCACCAAAAAAGCAAGGGCTACCAAAAGGCCTCAATCCACACACACAGGCGCTCAAGCTGCAGGCAGCCGCGAAAGCCCCCCAGCCCCCCGAAAAACGCCAACCACCCGCAAACCTCGCAGCCCCCCAAAAAAGAGAGCTCCCCCCCCCGAAAAACGCCACAGCATCTGAAACAAACCCGCAGGCACCCCCCCAAAAACGAGAGCTCCCCCCCCCGAAAAACGCCCAAGCATCCGAAACAAACCCACAGGCACCCCCCCAAAAACGAGAGCTCCCCCCCCCGAAAAACGCCTCAGCACCAGAAACAAACCCGCAGGCACCTCCCCCAAAACGAGAGCCACTCCCCCCGAAAAACGCACCAGCACCAGAAACAAACCCGCAGGCACTCAAGAGAAAAGACCCCCCGGTGGGACTGAGCAACCCACAACTCTTGAAAAAACCGCGCCCCCCGGGGGACGACCAGCCACCACCGCCCCCCCCGAAAAAGGCTCCCTCCCCCCCAGAAATAATAATAATCGCCGCCCATCAGCCACCGCCCCGGCTGAAGCGAAAAGACCCCCCCTGCTCCATACTCCTGGGTGAGAAATACTGCCCCAAAAAAGCCCGCCCTCAGGACCCCAGCCTGAGCAAGAGCGCCCAAAACACCCAGGTGCAGCAGCAACCTCACCCGAGGCACTCTCCCAGACCGGTCGCAAGCCGGTCGCTTGTGGAGGGTGTCTCCCCGAGTGAGTTGAGCGGCGTGATCGTACCCTTGCCACAGTCTGCCGGTTCAACCGGACTCGCCCAGACTGGACGATCACCAGGTACCCCAACGACCGTAGAAAAACGGAATTGGGGACCGCCAAGCCGCGCCACAGCGAGCGCAGGGGTTCCGACGCAAGATCCGGCTAGCCACCGGGCACCCCTGCGGCAGACAGCGCAAGGACTGGCCAAGTCCCGCGTGGAGGGTGGCCCCTCCATCGCGCCGCGTACACGGTGAGAACCGTGGGTAGCACCCTCTGCATCTCTCGAATCTCTGAGTTTTGAGTTTTAGTGGGTAAGTCCCGACGGAAAAACGGACAGTCCCACACTCACAAGTTTGGTCCGGCTTGTGGTCGTGCGTCACGCATTTCTCCCCTCAGTTACCAAAAAAAAAAAAAAAAAAAAAAAAAAGTAACCTGACCTGTGGAATTGGATGCTGCCAAAAAATGGCTGGTTTGCGGGTCTGGTTCATAGGAAAACCAATAGAAACTGGATTCTGAATTTTCAGTTTTTCAGAATTTTTTTTTGACAAAAATGAAATTTTGGCTTGGAATTTTTCATTGTGACGGACAGACGGACGGACAAGCCACATAATTATATAGTAACCTGACCTGTGGAATTGGATGCTGCCAAAAAATGGCTGGTTTGCGGGTCTGGTTCATAGGAAAACCAATAGAAACTGGATTCTGAATTTTCAGTTTTTCAGAATTTTTTTTTGACAAAGGTGAAATTTTGGCTTGGAATTTTTCATTGTGACGGACAGACGGACGGACAAGCCACATAATTATATAGTAACCTGACCTGTGGAATTGGATGCTGCCAAAAAATGGAGGACATCTGCGAGCTGGGGTTCTCGGACAGGTCATGGAAGCAGGCCAAACTGGCGATCAGGCTCGGAGGACTAGGGCTCAGGAGCACAGAGGAGCACCACGTGTCCGCCAGCATCGCAGCCCTAGCGGGCAGGAGGGGCCTGGCACGCACGCTGGACCCGGCTTACGAGATCAACGGAGCGCAGTGGGGGGAGGCCGCGGCGGAGTTCAATAGGTCGATTCCCCACCTCAAGGCCGAGGGGGGAGAGGCAGCAGTGAAAGTTGACCCGACCCCGCCGGAGGAGGTCCTAGTTCAACGCCTCCTGTCGAGGGCCGTCGAAGAAGACCAGCGTTTGGGTCTGCGGGGCAGCTACGAGGACGACATCAACCAGGCGAGGCTGAACTCGATCACCATGCCCCACGCCAGCTCCTGGCTCACGGCGATCCCGTGGGAAGGGAAGGACTTGCCCCCTGCGGAGTTCACCACGGCGGTGAGACTGTGGGTCGGCGCCCCGGTATACAAACCGGGGCAGACGTGCCAGCTGTGTGGAGAACGGGACATGGACCAGCTGGGCCTGCATGCCATGTTGTGCAAGAACGGAGGGGACATGAACACCAAGCACAACGCGGCCAGGGACGAGGTGTACTTGGCGTGCGCTGACGCCGCCCTGGACCCGAGGAAGGAAGAGAAGCACACCGTATCGGGCAGCACGGCAAGAATTCCGGGGGACGTGTCTCTCCCCAGGGGGGTGAACGAGAGAAGACCGAGATGGGTCGACGTGACGGTGATGAACCCCCAGGCGGCGTCGTATCGGAAGGGCGCAGCGAAGACGGTGGGCTACACCGCGCGCGTGGGCGAGGAGCTGAAACACAGGAAGTACGCGGAAGACACTAAGGATAACGACCGCCGACTCACAGCCTTCGCCATGGAGTCCTTCGGGGGTATGGGAGCGGAGGCGCGCGGGTTCCTTTTGAACGTGGCCAGCCTGGTGGCGGAACGAACCAACCAGGACAAGGCGTCGACCTACAGAGGGTATGCGGAGAGAGTGTCGATCAGGGTAGTGAGGGGAGCGGCGGCGGCCATCAACCGCAGAGGGCTGGTGGCTGACAGGAGGACGGCCGGGGTCGACCCGTCCCTCACAGACCCAGGCATGAGCGGCTTCATCGGGCCGGGGTGCCTGGACGAGGTTCAACGCAGAGTGGAAGACCTCCATGAGGAACAGGAGCTAGAGCGAGCGGGAGCGCAGACGGCAAAGGACGGCTCTACCCTCTCCGAGGTGGAGGAGGGAGGGGGGGAGAGCGAGACAGCGAGCGAGGTGGAGGAGTTCCCAGGAGACGCGCCCGGGCAGGAGCGAGGCCGGACACGGTCACCGAGCCCCCCTCCCGCGGGGGTCCAGGTACGGGCCAAGGGGGGCTGTGGAGGGGGAGGCGCCTCCGATGGGCGAAACGAGGACGAGCACATGGAAGGACAGAGCTTAGACCGTGCGGTGATGCCCCCCTCAGGGGGGCACGGGGCGGCGACCCACAAAGGGGGGCCAGAGGAGTCGGAGATCAGGGGGAGCCAAGGACACCTCTACGACGCCCTCATGCGGAGAGACAGCAGTGGTCTCCCCGAGGGGGCGGAGCCGAAGACACCCGGGGGAGACGTCGACATGGAGGGGCCCAGCCAGGAGACGGAGCCCGCGGCCACGTCGCCGAACAGGGGGAGTGCACGCGGACCCGGTCCGTCCGGAACCACAGCACCCGCAGCCGAACGGACCCCGGCACCCGAGGAGCCCAAACCTACGCCCGAGGAGGGCCTGGGCCACGCGCTTGACGCCCCCATGCGGGGCTGCAACAGAGATTCCCCGGTCAGTTTGGAGCCCACGGCGCCCGGACCGGCCGAAGACGACGCCGGCACGGGGTGGCCTGGCAGGGAATCGACGTCCGCGACACATCGTGCCCCCAGCGACCACACTCGCCCTACCCATCCGACCGGAGCCGAAACACCTGCCACCGAGCAAACCCCTGCACTTACCAAACCCATCATAGCAGGGGGGACCCAGGGGGGAGAGTTTCCGGGCCCTGAACGAGAGCAGTCTGGTGCCACCCGCCACGCCGAACTTACCCCTGCATTCAGCAAACCCAACACGGCAGGGGGGGCACCGGCAGGCGAGTGGCCCATCACGACAACGCCACCGAGCCAGGGAGCCGAGGCGACCGAGGGAGGCCAGGGCGACAACCACGCCGGCCCCACGCAAGGCGGAGGCGGAGGTCCCCCGAGAGGGGTGGAACCCGGGACTCCCGGCCCATCCGAAGAAGTCGCCCGCCCGGAAGGGCTCGACCGGGGGTCGGCGCCCGCAGCCGCCACTACTCCCAGAGAACGAACCCTCCCACCCGGCCCGTCCGATACCGAAACACCCGCCGCTGAGCGAACTCCTGCATTAGACAAACCCTACACAGCAGGAGGGACACTCCGGGAGGAGGTTCCGTGCAGCAGGGCGTCCGGGATCGAAACGGTACGAGCTCAAGGGCCAGGTCAGCCCACGCACCCAACAGGAGGGCCCCAACCGGCCGAAGGCTCCGCCCTGCACGAGGTGCTCACCCCTGCACGTACCATACCCAACTCAGCAGGGGGGGCACCGACACGAGGGGAGCGGCCCCACCCGCCCGGCCTGCCCGCCACCGAAACACCCGCCGCCGAGCAAACTCCGGCACTCGACAAACCCGTCACAGCAGGAGGGGCGTTGAGGAAGGAGGCTCCGAGCAACGGGGCACCCGAAGTAGGACCGGCACGAGAGCAAGGGCAGGTCCAGCCGACGCACACGATCAGCGGGCATCACCCGTCCGAGGGCGCCACCCCCCATGCCGTGCTCCCCCCTGCATTTACCAAACCCAACACAGCAGGAGGGGGACCGACGGAAGGAGGTGAGCGGCCTCCCGGGGACGCGCCAAGCCGATGGGCGACGACCGCGGAGGACAACGACTGGCTGCCTGGAGAGAGGGCGGAGGACAAAAGGATGGAGCCCGGGGAGTACATCGCGAGACGAGAGGAAGCAGCAAAGAGGGAGGCTGCAGACAGGGCCGCGCTCTGGAAGAAACAGAGTGGAAGATTCGCCAGGGCGTTGGAGGAAGACTCGCTGAGTTCTGTATCGGACGACGCCGACTCCCAGGCGGCGGCAGACAGAAGGAGAAGGAGAAAGAGGGCGGTAGCCCCGCGGGTCCCGGGAGCCCCCCGTGGGACTAGGGCGAAGCGTGCGAAGCAGAAAGGCGTGATAGAAGCTCCATCCCCAGGGGCAGACGGTGGTGAGGGCGGCGCCGGGCGCACATCGAACCAGAGTTGCCGGCCACGGGCCAACCCCAGCGGGGAAGGCGCACGCCACGCCCCCCCGGCCTCAGCAGCGGCAGACTCCACACACAATAGCCAGGCCTGGGGGTGGCAGGAGAACCTTTCGACCACCAACTCGTGCTACCTGCAAGCGGCCTTGAACCTGATTGCGGTCACTGACATGGCACAGCAGGTTATGGTCTACCAGGGGTGCGGTACGCATGAGAAAGGCGGGCTTACCGCGGCAGTCCAAAGTGGGTGACAGGGGAGCGGTCAGCCGCGGCACTGCTGTCGGTATTTGCGAACATCTCAGGCCCGTTTGGTGATGGACGACAATGTGATTTGGGAGAGGTCCTGCGAACAGTCGCCACCACAGTCCAGGAAGAGAACGCCGCCCACCGGGCCTGCAACACTCGGCAGACAGACCGGATCGCGGGCCTAGGGCACAGGTACACGGTCGATGTCAGGTGCGGGAAGTGCCAGGCTGGCCACACTGCCCACGAGGACCTTGACACAACCATCCTCCCCGTGAGGGCCGGGACGCTACAGGAGGGCTTAGACGAAGCGTTCTCGTGGTCCTCGGCGGGGGAGGACTACAGGTGCGTGAGTTGCGGGACCAGGGGGAGTCCCAGACCAAGCCCTCCTTCAGTCGAGCCGGCACAACGGTGCTTATCCAACTGCAGAGGGCACGCCCCTTTGGAGGCACAGACAGGAGAGCAGTAGCCGCGGACGTTGCGATAACCCTGCCAGGCCTAGGCAAACGACTGAGACTCGTGGCAGTGGTGACGCACACAGGAGAGAACAATGCAGGCCACTACATAGTGCACGCGCACAACGAGCATGCCGAGAGGGGTCAGAGGTGGACAATGCTCGACGGGATGAACACGAGCTTTTCAACCGCGCCGAGGTATGAAGACACAGACACCTTTCTCTTTGCATACCAGCCGACCCTTGAGCAACCCGAGGCGCTAGGCGACACCAGGGACGCAGCGCCCCTCGGCTCGGCAAGCCAAGACATACCGGAAGCCGGGGAGGCCGACAATGGCAACAGAGAAGGCGGTGGAGTGGGGGCGCAGGGAGGTCGCGCCCTCAGGCGGAGGCACCGACAGGAGACCCCGAGGTTTACCCAGAACACCCCGGCCGCTCCCCGAGTGACGCGATGAGAAGCCCCGCAGACACGGGGGCGGGGCCAGCAGAGGCAACGGCCAGCGAAGGCCACAGCCCCGTCGTGACCGCGCCAAAGGCCACAACGCAGAGCACACCCCAACGCACGAGCGAGACCGAGGGTGGGCACGGGCCAGCGAACAGTGGGACCAGCGACGAGGGGCCGAGCTCCGAGGAGTACCTTGCAAGGTTCGAAGAAGCAACAAGGAGATTGGCGGCGGGCAGAGCCCCGCAGGAGGGGAAGCTCGAAGCTGAGGCCGCCGGGGACGACGAAAAGGACTCGTTGAGCTCAGAGTCAGACGAGCCCAATTCCCTATCGACATGTCCGAGAGCTGTCACAGCGGCAAGGGGCATGGGAGTAGGGGATGGACAGGGAGGGCAGGCCTTTCACGTGACACCCCCCGACACTCCCCGGACTCCTGAACCCGAAAAGGCGCAAGAGTCGGCGGCGAGGCCAGGCACCTCGGGGCCGGATGGCCAGGCCGGCGACCCAGGAGCGGAGCTGTTCCCTGCGAGGGGAGTTCCTGACATGGATGCAGAGGAGGGCATTGCTTTCCGGCTTGCGGGCGTGCGGAGGAAGAGAGACGCGGACTCGGCATGCGATGAGGGAGGCGAGGACGAGCCCCCAGGGCCAACCCGGGGAATAACAAAGAAGGCCAGGGGACCGAAGTACGCATGGGACGTGGTGACACCCCCGGAACTAGAGGACAGGTTCCCAATCTCGCTACACAGGAAGGCGGGGCAGGGGAGAGTGGCGGACGAGTGGGGATGGGCGGCCCTTAACTGGCTGGCAGTCGCACACGGGCGGCGGAGGGTGCCCTTCGCCCAGTTGTTCAGGATCCAGATGTGGCTAGCATGGGAGCGCCGCAGGTCCTCGGACTTCGAGACACCCATAGACGAGCAGCTCGCACTGCGAGGGAGGTGCACAGCGGAAACACTGACGGTGGCGGCTCGCGACCTTCTGGGCATCATCCTCCTCAGGGGGAAACCGCCTCGAAAGTACCCCCCGGGGAGGTGGTCTGCCCTCCTGGGGACGTTGCAAGACGGGGAGGAGGGCCAATGGAAGTATGCCAGGGCACACCCGAAAGGGAAGGGGATCCTGTTCATGGACACCGAGGCAGGAGAAAGCCGCCAGGACCCCGCATGGCACGAGCTCGACGCGGTCTACACGACTTTGTACGCCCAGGTCCCGCTGCCGCTAAAATGAGGCACGAGCCCCTGAACCAACGGGGGGAGCCCATTGGCCCACCCTCACCCCCAAACCTGGCGCACTCCCCTCCCCATCCCTCGACCCCAAACCCCCC
>JAPJBO010001383.1:25000-46951 GCA_030068145.1 Diplonema papillatum | reverse complement strand
GAACAACGACGAGTACCGTGGGATGTTTTGTCCCGAGGATGAGAGAGACCGTCAAACGTATGACGAATACCTGGACCACATGGAAGAACGGACAACGTACGGGGATCATTGGTGCCTGCAGGCAGCGGCAGAAATCCTCGATGCCGCAATATGGGTCTTGGACGCCGCAGGAAGCAGAAAGTCGATCGCAAGGTACGGCAGAGGAGCAGCTCCCTCCAAAGTCCTAACCGTAACGTACAGGAGGGAACACTACGATATCCTGCTAGTCACGAGCCGGATGCGGGAGAAGCTCCAGCGATCAACAGATGGGGTAGTCCCGATTCCGAGCCAAGAATCTCTAGCAGCACGAACACAACCTGCTCTACCTGCCGACCCCCCAGCGACACCCATGCGGCGAACAGTAAGTATGGTAGCCACGGCGGACAGCGGTGCATTGGTCATTGTCACGATCAACGTCACGTCCCTAGACACCGAAAAGCTACTGGAAGTAGCCCGGCTCGTAGCGGACATCATCGTAGTTCAAGAAACGCGGGTAACGAAACATGAAAAAGCTTACATGTGTTCGCTACTGGCAGCATACGGGTGGGACGTGTACTGGGGAAACGATGTAGAAATGGTGGTAGGAAGGGATGGAAAGACGCACAGAAAGCCTGGAGGAGTGCTAGCGGCAGCATGTCGTTCCGGGAGGTGGGTGGACGTGGCAGCTGCGTACGCTGGAGGACGTGGTGAAATACCGCCGAACACATGCTGGGCACCGAACGCGTTAGAAGGAAGTCGGATTGACTTATGCCTCGCAAACTCATGTGCAGCACCGGCCGTTGACACGGTAATGACTGTTGCGAGAGAGAGCAGCAAGTTCCACACGCACTCGCCGCTGTACGTAAATCTCCGCCAGCAGGCATTCCGGGAACAGAGCAGCCGCGCCATACTCCCGGCCGCTTTCCCGCGAGAAAGACCTAAGTTGAAGCAGAACGAGAGAGACGACCTCGAGGCACTGGCCAAGAGAGCAAAGGAAACGCGATGGGGGACACACAGTCTAAAACAGCTATCGCAGTGTGCCGAACAATACTTAGTGAAGTTGCACGGCAAAGATCTAGTATTGCCTACGGGGATGTACACGGGACGAGGAGGACGAGTAGTCACTGACTCCCGGCTGGCTCAAAGTTCCAACCACAGTCGGTAAGAGGAGCGTCCACGAAGCAGACACGTGCACGAGACGAACTGCTGGGGCATCTCCGAACGCTAGTGCAGGTCGGGCACGAGCGCTTAAGGGCGGACGTGCCATACCCGCTCACAAGACGGGAAGAACACGCGAGAGACGCCGCGCGGAGGAGGGTTATCAGGGGCTACATCCCAAAATCCGTTGCAGAAGCTGTGACCTCCAGCGCATTTACCGAGTTACAGACGCTGCAGAGTACATTAGCCGACCTCGAGGGGACTCAAAAGGCGGCGTTCGCCGCACTCAAACGGCACAGGAGATCGCAGTGGGCGCATAAGATGCAGGAGGCATGGATGCATGGTGGGGGGCTCGTATTCGCCCATGTTGCTGACCGCTACACCGCTCCGTTGCTATTTATGAGACGAGAAGACAAAACCCTTACGGCGAATGCGAAGGAGATCGACGGAATGCTGCGCAGCGATGGTGCGTGGGGAGGAATCTTCAATAAATACACGCGACAGGAGGAGCCATGTTGGGAGCGCTTTATGCGAACGTACGAGTCCATACTCCCGGACAGAGTGGAGATGCAGTGCGAGCCGATCACGGTGAAGGACGTGAGGGCAGTGTTGGCAAAGATGAAGAAGTCGGCCTCGGCAGGAATGCATGGGTGGAGGATCCACGAATTGCAACAACTGCCAAATGACATTCTGAATGGGTTTGTGCAGGTACTGAATGACGTGGAGGGGCAAGGCGAGTGGCCGGAGGATCTCATGCATGCACTAATCTCCCTCATTCCGAAACCTGACAGCACGGGTGACCCGCTGTCTCAGCGCCCGATCTCGGTTGCACCGGTGCTATACAGGGTTTGGGCAGCAGTAAGGGCCAAAGAAGCGCAAAAATGGATGGAAGAGCTAGCACCGGAAGGATTGCATGGTTGTCGGCCCGGACACAGCACAGAAGATCTATTCTGGCACCTGGCGGCGGAATTGGAGGAGGCGCGGATTACCGGACGCCCCCTTTTTGGAATAGCCTTCGACTTCAAGAAGTGCTTTGATACAGTGCCGATAGGTGTCACAATGCAGCTAGCAAAAAGGCTGGGCTTCAACGCGATGGTACTTCGAGCATTAGAAGCCGCGTATAAACAGATGCGCCGACATTTCAAGGTGAATGGCACAGTGGGAGAGGGCTTCACCCCTACGAATGGCATCATGCAAGGATGCGCGATAAGTGTAATCCTTATCGGGCTACTCATCAGCGTATGGATGAGGCATGTGAAGCGAGAAGGGGAACCCCGGTCATACGTGGACGACATCACAGCCACCGCCAAAGAAGCCCGCCTTCTTCAGACGATTGCAAATAAGACAATCCGATTCACTGTCCTGACAGGGTTGTCGCTGTGCCCTAAGAAGTGTCACTCATTCGGGACATCAGATGGTTGGCTGATCGAAGTCATGGACTGGCAGGAACACGCAGACGTATTCGAGTCGCAGGAACCCGCGCAGTTTTACAAAAGGGCGGACAGCTTCGATTGCCTTGGCGTGATGCTACACGCGAAGGGGCAGGGGCACAAACTGTCGAGCAGGATCCAGGAGCGCAGGAGAAGCGCCGTACAAAATCTGCAACGCGTAAAGAGACTCCCGGTACCCGCAGCGGCACGAGAGAAGCTGGCATCCATGACGGCTGGTGCAAAGCTTTACTACGGAATTTCAGTGATGCCGTTGGACCGCAAAACGCCAATTGATCATGTCGGCACTGTGGACCGGCACCAACCGACGTGCGGTGGAAGTGGTCATGCAGGTGCTCCACCACGGACATCGGCTTGACCCGTACACTGCACCAGCGTATCTACGTGTAAAGGCATGGGTCAGGCAGATGCAGAAGTGGCAACACATCAGAACGAGCGCGCAAAGGGCGTGGACGCGCCGTGACGAATTGCCAAAAGGTTCGCCGCACAGCCTGATTCAGGAAGCCCTTAACCAAGCGGGTTGGACGTGGGACAGCCCGATAACCCTCTTGTACGTCAGCGAGAGCGCGCAGCAGACGAGCTTCCACGTGACGAGCGCGACTGAGGTGGAGACCAAAGTCATGCTGCACGACTTGCGCCATGCTCTGCGTGGCCAGCAACTTGCCATCGTGTGCAGAAGGAGGGAAGACATGCGGGGGTGTGCGCATGGAGTGGATGGAAGCGTCACCCGACACCTTCTGCAAACGCCGGATAGTGGCATCACTGGATACCAGCAAGGAATGTTGAGGTCCATTATCGCAGGGGCAGTATCCACGACAGGCCGCACAGGGCAGAGAAGGCCCTGCCCGTATTGTAACGACGAAGAGGGGGAAACGGTGGCGCACCTATGGTGGATGTGTGAGGCATGGAAGGATGTGCGGGAAGAGCACGGCATGGTCACCACAGACAGGACAACGTGGCCAACCTGCCTTAGCATGTGCGGAATAGCGCCTCTCTACAGGCATGGGGTCGATGCGGCTGCGCAGCCGATCCCCCTGGATCATGTACGAGCGTGTGCTTTCGTCGGAAACCTGCAGCGTTTCTTCCTTGCAGTACTGCGTGCTCGTCAAATACGCGACGACAGAGCACAAGAGACGTCACGCCACCACCGCTTAGCCCAATATCCATGGGGATGGACGACACCGTGCCCGAGAAGGATATCCATGCCGACAATCGAAGTGGGGACGGTTTCGCAGCAATGGAAGCAGACTGAGGCGCTCTGGAAGGCGCTACACTGGTGGATCGGCAAGTTGTGCTGGGCACATATCGGATCCGAACACACGGTGACGTTCTTAGAGCTAGCCGTCGACTTTGAGCTCACGACGGGAGAACGGCTGCCGGACGTGTCGGATCGGCGAATCCAGCCACCCACAATGCGGAAGACCAAAACAACGACAGCCCGGGAGATCCTCCCACCAAGCGAAGCGCAGTCGGGCTTGTGTCTGTACTTCGATGGCGGGTCGAGGCAAAACGGCACCGCGTTGGCTGTGGCAGGTGCTGGCGCGGTTGTATACGAAGATGGGAAGAAGATCGCGGAGGTCATCGTCCCCCTAGGCCGAACGACCAACAACGTGGCAGAGTTTAGCGCTCTGGTCGGGGGCTTGCACTTGCTCGGGGAGCAGCCCCCGAGCGTGCAAGGACCCGTAACGGTCCGAGGTGATTCGAAGGTAGTGATCAGCACGATGAAGAAGACAGCGCAGTGCAAGCCGATCCTGCGGCCGTACCTCCTGCAGGCGACGGCGTCCATGGGAGCCCTCGCGCCACGGTTCAATTTCAACCTGGAGCATGTCGCGCGTGACCGCAACACCGACGCCGACGCGCTGAGCAACGCGGCGATGGACCAGGTGCAAGCGCAGACATCTGGAGAGGTGAGCACCGTCATGGCGCAGTACGAAGCGTACAGACGGAGTGCGCTGGCAAAGGCCCGAACCCTGCACACGCTAGCAAACACGGCCGCGCGGATTTACGGCACAGCCTGGCACCCTGGACGCGTTGCGAACGTGACGAGCGCTACGGCCTTGGGCGGTGGGGTAATGCAGGGCGTATCGTGCCGAGCCGTGCTCTCACCGCAGACGGAGGCAGTGCTACGATCGATGAGCCGGGGCGCATCCGACACGGAAGGAACAACCCCGAATCCGTTTGTCAAGGCCCACGAAAGGTGGGCAGCCAGTATCCAACCCGAGCGATACTACGAGGCGACCTGGAAGGAAACAGCAGAGTGGAAGGGGAGAGGACGAGAAGACCCTCCCAGTCAACGATCTCACCCGCCAACGAGACGGAATGTCAATGCGGCCTTAAGATGTACTAAGCATGACGCCCCGCGCTGCACCACATGTACGAGAAGGCGAATACCCCCGGACACCTGCTGTAGACAGCAACATGCAAATCACGAAGAAGGAAACCAATGCCAGTCGAGGCTGCATTTCCGTGTACGTCGCAACCACCGCGAGCGGCCGGCTGGTGCATCAGCAGTAACGTAGGTGCATTGCGCAACTGGGCTAGACTCCGCTCAGGGGTTACCCATTACTGAGATTTCACACACACACACACACACACACACACACACACACACACACACACACACACACACACACACACACACACACACACACACACACACACACACACACACACACACACACACACACACACACACACACACACACACACACACACACACACACACACACACACACACACACACACACACACACACACACACACACACACACACACACACACACACACACACACACACACACACACACACACACACACACACACACACACAAAAGGTCTACGAACTGACTGTCGAGAGAAGAGAAGAACCATAGACAAACTTTACACTATGCGCGGCCGGTGGCTACTTGCCGTGCTTGCAGCGACATCGGCAGATGCCGCGTGCACTGCAATTGCTGTGCAGTCCGATCCAGTGGATGTTTCACTGCGCAAGTACGGAGATAACGTCGACGAGTGCTGGGATGTGTCATGCACATCGCCGAACGCGGTCGGAAGCCTCTCTTTCAGCGTCTTTGGTACGCAGCAGGGCAGTGACTTCGTCATCGTGGACGCGACCTCATACAGTGGGAGTACTTTGCCACCTGACACGCCCTTCGCCGCAGGTGTGACTCTCAATGTCCGCTTCACGTCAAATGGCGATACGATCACGGATACTGGGTTCGCAGCCGCAGCGACTTGCACCATCCCGTCAACACCAGCCCCCGTCGAGACGTGCACCAATGTCGTAGTGGACTCTACCGACCCGGTCAGTGTTGAGCAGCTCGGCTACGCCAACGACTTGGATATTTGCTGGCTTCTGGACTTCCAGTGCGCGGGAGAGGCGGTAGCCGAGCTCATTTTCACGGCATTCGACACCGAGCCTACTTTCGACATTGTGAAAGTGGGAAGCACCGACTACTCGGGTACCACCCTGCCGCCGGCGACGACCTTCGAGGCATCCCTGCGCGTGGGCTTCATCTCCGACGAAGGTGTCACCAAAGCGGGGTTCTCGGCCCAGGCTTCCTGCATAGTTCCCAGCACTCCTGCGCCAGCTGTGTGCAGTTCCGTGGTGGTCTCGTCGACTGCGACGCAAACAATAGAGCGTCTCAACTACGGAGACGGTGACGACGTGTGCTGGCAAGTCTCGTGCTCGTCAAGCCTCGCCGACGGATCGGCGGTGTTTACGGCCATGGACACCGAAGAGAGTACGGACATCGTCAAGGTGAACGGCGTCTCGTACAGCGGGACCGCATTGCCCGGCGGTGGGGGTTCCGTGCACACGTGGAGGGACGGCACTTTCGAAGTTAGCTTCACGTCTGATGAAAACGGGGTTACCGGAGTTGGATCCCCTACTGGGTTTTCTATCACAGTTGAATGTGCGTTGGACGAGTGTGAAGTGTCCGGCACCACCTGCACTGATGCAGGGCAAGTTTGCGACGACGCGACCCGCAACGTCATGAATGACTGGACGTGCACGTGCGAAGCGCCTACCGTGGGCCAAGCGACGGCAGCCGTCGCAGCCTGCACTTTCGACGAGTGCGACCCGTCTGGCTGCGGCTCCGGGCAGGTTTGCGACGACCCCGACAAAGACGCGGCGGTCAGGAACAATTGGAAATGCACGTGCATATACCCTACTGAAGGCGAAGCCACAGGGGCACCGGCCGATTGCACGCTCGATGAGTGTGAATCGGAGGGCTGTGGCTACTTGCAATATTGTAATGACCCGACAGACGGTACGACCGAAACAGGCGATTGGACGTGCACGTGCGTGACTCCGTCAGAAGGTTCTGTCGCCACAGGCGAAGATGCGACGTGCACGTTGGACGAGTGTGCTGATTCTACTAAGGGCTGTGGTGCGATGCAGTCATGCGATGACCCCACGGACGGCCCTACCCAAACAGGCGATTGGACGTGCACGTGCATAGACCCTGCCGATGGGCTCATGACAACTGGCCAACACGCGTCATGCGTGCTGGACGAATGTGCAACGCCTGGCTGCGGCTATTCGCAGACTTGTGATGACCCCAACACAAATGCAAACTCCCGGGACGATTACGTGTGCACGTGCGTAGCACCTGCCTCCACCGGTTCGGCCGTGGGGCAAGACGCGGTGTGCGTTTTGGATGAGTGCGACGCCAATCCGTGCGGACACATGCAGACTTGTTCTGACCCCCAAAAGACGACAAGCTCCATTGACGATTGGATGTGCACGTGCTCGTCACCCGCGACAGGGACCGCGGGTACGGCGGCGCATGCAACCTGCACGTATGATGAGTGTGTTACGTTTTGCACAGATCCGTGGTTTGAATGTGATGACGTCGATCAAACTACTGATAACAACCAAGGAGTGCCGTTTGAGTGCGTCTGCATCGGAGATGAGGACGGCTCCAGAGAAACAGCCTACGGGTCGGAACCATCTTGTGTATATGACGATTGTACGTCGAGTGTATGTATGGACGATGGAGCGTCCTGGTGGATGGGTTGCCGTGAACCCAACGATTCTCCAGGCTCCAGGGACGATCATATGTGCACTTGTGTTTCTCCCGCCGTAGGCCCTGAAGTGGCCGGTGCTGACGGTAGTCCTGCGGTGTGCACATGGGACGAGTGCTCTCCGCGAAACGGACACCCGCCCCCTTGTGGCGCGTATCAGAATTGCGTTGACGTGGCTCCGTATTCAACGGACGACTTAAATGATTACACGTGCTCTTGCGTGTCTCCCGCAGACGGCAACGAGATCGGATCGCCAGCAGATTGCGAGTACGATGAATGTTTGCACACGGGCGATGCCTGTGCCGAATCGTGGATGACCTGTAACGATCCCAACGCTGACGTTGGACACTTAGATGATTGGGTGTGCTCGTGCGCAGACGGCACCGATGGCGTAGCTGGGGGGCCCGCCGGCGACCCAGATTGCAAGCGAGACGAGTGTCTGGGGACGGAGCCCTGTGGTTCTGAACCGTGGCAGGTTTGCCAGGACGTAAACAATGGTCCAGGCCCAGACGCCCGAGATAATTGGAAGTGCACCTGCAAATACCCCGCCGAAGGCATTGAAGGGACTGCTGGGCCCGCAACCTCTTGTACTCAAGATGAGTGCCTGCAGGCCGACGCCTGCGGCCATATGCAGACTTGTACCGACGTGTCTCCGTATTCGCCTGGCAACTTGGACGATTACGTGTGCTCGTGCACCGATCCCGCCGTGGGCACAGATGGTCCACCAGGCGAGGCAGCACAATGCACGTGGAATGAGTGCGACAACTACTGCACTGAAAGCTGGAAGACCTGTAATGACCCAACTACGGCAACAGACGAAACGGGCGACTATACTTGCGGGTGCAATGAAGGCGTTCGCGATCCAACCACCGTAACCCCCGGCGAAGATCCATCTTGCGTGTACGATGAGTGTGTTCAAGAACAAGACCCCTGTGGCGCTGAACAATGGCAGGTGTGTACGGACCCCAATACGAGCCCCGGCTCCAAAAATGATTGGATTTGCTCCTGCGACCCGTCCAGCACCACCGACGGCAGCCCCGGAGCTGCTACCCAACCCGCGACATGCACAAGAGATGAATGCCTCACTGGGCCTTGTGGCTACATGCAGACTTGTTCAGAAGGTAGCATTTCGCCGGGCGCATTAGGCGATTACCAGTGCCAATGTGATTCTCCCGCCGAGAGTGACCCTGCCGTCGTTGTTGGTGGGCCAGCACCCTGCACGTTGAACGAGTGTCACGTAGGCAGGGGCCATTGTCTTGCGGCATGGATGTCGTGCAACGACCCCACTTCGGGAGTAACACAGACAGACGATTGGATATGTTCCTGCACCGCTGACACTCTACTGAAAGACGGCACTGTTGCTGGTGCTCAAGACCCGGTGTGCTTGCTTGATGAGTGTAGGACGGTCGGCTGCGGCAAGTGGCAGTTTTGTTACGACGAGAACCAGCATCCAACCGCCACCGATACCTGGACGTGCGCTTGTGTGCCGCCTACAGACGGCGACACCGTCACCGGTACCGATGCAAATTGCGAATTGGATGAGTGCACAGCACCAGGCAAGGGGTGTGATGGTGATGGCGATTGGGCGAATTGCACTGACAACAAGGATCCCGATTTAACAAACGATTGGATCTGCAGTTGCGTATATCCCAACACTGGCATAGATGCAACGGGAACAAGCGCAACGTGCTCAGTGGACGATTGCGAAGAAAGATCCGGAGGCTGCAGTTCGTCGTGGATGGAATGCATTGATCCCGATGTTGATGCGCGCTCCAGGGACGATTGGGTATGCAACTGCGTAGGGGGTACAGACGGCGATAGCGTGCCCCTCGGAGACCCATCGTGCATCTTGGATGAGTGCGAGACGAACGACTGCAGTGACGCGCCGTTGCAGGCCTGCAACGACCCCATCACAGATCCGGCGGCCGCCCTTGGTGATTGGCAATGCGTATGCCAATCACCAGCTACAGGCACTGCCGGAGAACAGGAACCAGGAATTTGCACTTTGGATGAGTGTACAATCGAAACTTGTGGCTTTGAGCAAACTTGTTCGGACACCGAGGACGACGCAGGCTCCAGGAACGATTGGAAGTGCAACTGTGCACCTGAATACACCGGCGTCGAAAGCACTGCCTCCCCGGCAACGTGTGTACTGGACGAGTGCGCAACGGAATGCACGGACGATTGGATGAGCTGTCATGACCCGGACACGGCCGCGGAATCCCAAGGGGATTGGATATGCACCTGCAGCCCACCACACAGCGGCACGCAGGGAGTGGGCCAAGACGCCGCATGCACAGTCGAAGACTGCGCCCTGGGAGGCTGCGGCACCGATCCGTGGCAGGTCTGTACTGAGACCAGTACGGACCCAACTTCTAGGGATGATTGGAAGTGCAAATGCGCAGAGCCCAACACCGGCACCGAGACGTCTCTAGGACCCGCTACTTGCACGAACGACGAGTGCGAGCCCGTGTCAGGCTGTGGAGATTGGCAGTATTGCTTCGACCAGTTTAAAAGCCCCGACTCCTTAAACGATTGGACGTGCACCTGCGTTTATCCCACCTCTGGCACTAAGACAACGGCTGAGCCGGCAGATTGCACGCTCGATGAGTGTGAAGACGAGGATTGTGGTCAACCACAGTATCAGGAGTGCGTTGACCCTGACAAAGACCCAGACCACACTGATGACTGGGAGTGCCGCTGCATAGATCCCGCGACAGGAGGTCCTGAGGTTCGTGGTTCCGCTACGTGTATTTACGACGAGTGCCTCATCGTGCCCGATCCGTGTGGCCACATGCAGAGTTGCGAGGACCCCAACAAAAGTCCAGACAACCAAAATGATTGGATTTGCACGTGTATCTCGCCCGCGACTGAAGTTGTTAGAATCCCGTTGAGGCGGGCCGTCTTACTGTCTCGCCACGCAAATTGCGAACTCGATGAGTGCGCAGATCCGATGGTCTGCAATAAAACCTGGCAGGTGTGTACCGACCCGAATAAAGACACCCAACAAACTGGAGATTGGATGTGTGAGTGTGGCAGTATCGCCGACGGTAGAAACACCGCCCTTCGAGAAGCTACTGGTTATGCTCCGGCTGAAGAACCTGATTGCGTGCTTGATGAATGCTCTCCTGGCGGTGGCGCCGACTGTAGTCTCGACTGGCACACCTGTTCTGACGTGGCCGATGCTCCGGACTCCTTAGCAAATTATGTGTGCTCCTGCGGAGATGACAGCGTCGGCGCGACAACTGGGAACGACGTGACCGGCGGTCCCGCAGATTGCATACGGAATGACTGTGACAGAGCACCTTGTGGCCATATGCAGGATTGCACCGACCAGGATCCTTATTCGCCAGGCAATTTCAATGATTTCGCGTGCACGTGCTCCGGTTTCGCGGAGGGTGCGGCCGACCAACTAGGGATGCCTGCAAATTGCACGCTGGATGAGTGTGTCACGGGGGTTTGCGCTGAATCTTGGATGTCATGTTCCGACCCGGAGCCAAAGGCCACGGATGCCCAAGGTGATTGGGTGTGCCAGTGCGTCGCTGATCCCGATGGCGTAGACACTGTCGGCGAAGATACCATCGGAGAAGACGCACATTGCGTGCTCGACGAGTGTTTGCTCGAACCCCCGCCCTGCGGCGATGAACAATGGCAGGAGTGCAACGACCCCAATACGAGCCCGGACTCCAAACTTGATTGGACGTGTTCTTGCGGCGGTAGCACCAACGGCGCGACCGTGACTGCCGCAGCCGCAGTCTGCGAAGAGGATGAGTGTGTGTCGGTCGGCTGTGGGGAGTTTCAGACGTGCTTGGATGAAGAAAAGTATCCAAGCCCCGGTTATGACTTTTCGTGTACGTGCACTGCACCCGCCACAGGCCCGGAAGTTACGGGCGCGAGCACGGTCTGCATCCGTGATGAGTGCACTGAATCACACTGCGTTGAATCTTGGATGTCATGCGAGGACGACAACCAGAGTCCTGACTCCACTGGCGATTGGATGTGTTACTGCGACGACGGCACTACAGACGCAAGGCCTACGCAAAACGGTGAAGAACCAAACTGCAAACGCGACGAATGCTTGGTCAACGACTGTGGCTTTCAGCAGAATTGTTTTGACGGGAACAGGCATCCAACCAGTACAAACGATTGGACGTGCACGTGTTTGGACCCTTCCTCTGGCGACACCACTACAGGGGGTCCAGCGTCGTGCCTAACGGATGAGTGTCAAACGGAGACCTGCGGCTTTATGCAAAGCTGCGAAGACACCGATCAAGATCCCACCTCCACCGGCGATTGGACGTGCACGTGCACGTCGCCATCCACCGGCACTCCAGCGGAGGGCGAAGACGCAGAGTGCGAATGGAATGAGTGTCTAACAACAAGCTGCGGTGATTGGCAGTATTGCAATGACCCCGACAAGGACCCAGCGAGCTCGTTGGACTACACGTGCACGTGCGTGCCGCCCACCGTCGGCGTTAAAACCACTGGGAGGGCCGCGACGTGCGTGTTGGATGAATGTATTACTATTGAGAAAGGTTGTGGGATCATGCAAGATTGCCGGGATCCGGACTGGGACCCTAACTCTGTTGATGATTGGTCGTGCTGGTGCGTTTTCCCCGCCGTCGGTACCAACGGTACAGGCGCCCACGCAACGTGCACGTTGGATGAGTGTGTCGAGGATGTTTGCGGCTATTCGCAGGCTTGCTCCGACCGCAATCCATTTGTAAACATGACCCTTGATTATACTTGCACGTGCGTCTCCCCTGCCATCGGCACGGAGACAACAGGACAGCCAGCAGTTTGCGTGCACGACGAGTGTTTGACGATATCTGGCTGTGCCGAATCTTGGATGGTTTGTAACGACCCGAATACGGATCCAAGCTCCACAGGTGATTGGACGTGCTCATGCCTTTCACCCCATGTTGGCGACACTGCTAATAGCAGTGACCCCATATGCACGTTGGATGAGTGTGCTACGACTGCAAGTTGTGCTGCCGATTGGATGGTGTGCTTTGATCCTGATACGAATCCAACCCCTCAAAACCACTGGATGTGTGCTTGCGTATCGCCCACCGTCGGAGACACCGTTACAGCCGGAGACCCAACATGCACGTTGAACGAGTGTTATTCGACGGGCTGTGGGGAAGTTTGGATGGAGTGTAACGACCCCACTTCGAACCCAGCTTCTACAAACGATTGGACGTGCGCGTGCACATCGCCCACCGTTGGAGACACCGCTACAGGTGGTGATGCAACATGCACGTTGAACGAGTGTGATTCAACGGGCTGTGGGGAAGTTTGGATGGAGTGTAACGACCCCACTTCGAATCCAGCTTCTACAAACGATTGGACGTGCGCGTGCACATCGCCCACCGTTGGAGACACCGCTACAGGTGGTGATGCAACATGCACGTTGAACGAGTGTGATTCGACGGGCTGTGGGGAAGTTTGGATGGAGTGTAACGACCCCACTTCGAACCCAGCTTCTACAAACGATTGGACGTGCGCGTGCACATCGCCCACCGTTGGAGACACCGCTACAGGTGGTGATGCAACATGCACGTTGAACGAGTGTGATTCAACGGGCTGTGGGGAAGTTTGGATGGAGTGTAACGACCCCACTTCGAACCCAGCTTCTACAAACGATTGGACGTGCGCGTGCACATCGCCCACCGTTGGAGACACCGCTACAGGTGGTGATGCAACATGCACGTTGAACGAGTGTGATTCAACGGGCTGTGGGGAAGTTTGGATGGAGTGTAACGACCCCACTTCGAACCCAGCTTCTACAAACGATTGGACGTGCGCGTGCACATCGCCCACCGTTGGAGACACCGCTACAGGTGGTGATGCAACATGCACGTTGAACGAGTGTTATTCGACGGGCTGTGGGGAAGTTTGGATGGAGTGTAACGACCCCACTTCGAACCCAGCTTCTACAAACGATTGGACGTGCGCGTGCACATCGCCCACCGTTGGAGACACCGCTACAGGTGGTGATGCAACATGCACGTTGAACGAGTGTGATTCAACGGGCTGTGGGGAAGTTTGGATGGAGTGTAACGACCCCACTTCGAACCCAGCTTCTACAAACGATTGGACGTGCGCGTGCACATCGCCCACCGTTGGAGACACCGCTACAGGTGGTGATGCAACATGCACGTTGAACGAGTGTGATTCGACGGGCTGTGGGGAAGTTTGGATGGAGTGTAACGACCCCACTTCGAACCCAGCTTCTACAAACGATTGGACGTGCGCGTGCACATCGCCCACCGTTGGAGACACCGCTACAGGTGGTGATGCAACATGCACGTTGAACGAGTGTGATTCGACGGGCTGTGGGGAAGTTTGGATGGAGTGTAACGACCCCACTTCGAACCCAGCTTCTACAAACGATTGGACGTGCGCGTGCACATCGCCCACCGTTGGAGACACCGCTACAGGTGGTGATGCAACATGCACGTTGAACGAGTGTGATTCAACGGGCTGTGGGGAAGTTTGGATGGAGTGTAACGACCCCACTTCGAACCCAGCTTCTACAAACGATTGGACGTGCGCGTGCACATCGCCCACCGTTGGAGACACCGCTACAGGTGGTGATGCAACATGCACGTTGAACGAGTGTGATTCGACGGGCTGTGGGGAAGTTTGGATGGAGTGTAACGACCCCACTTCGAACCCAGCTTCTACAAACGATTGGACGTGCGCGTGCACATCGCCCACCGTTGGAGACACCGCTACAGGTGGTGATGCAACATGCACGTTGAACGAGTGTGATTCAACGGGCTGTGGGGAAGTTTGGATGGAGTGTAACGACCCCACTTCGAACCCAGCTTCTACAAACGATTGGACGTGCGCGTGCACATCGCCCACCGTTGGAGACACCGCTACAGGTGGTGATGCAACATGCACGTTGAACGAGTGTGATTCAACGGGCTGTGGGGAAGTTTGGATGGAGTGTAACGACCCCACTTCGAACCCAGCTTCTACAAACGATTGGACGTGCGCGTGCACATCGCCCACCGTTGGAGACACCGCTACAGGTGGTGATGCAACATGCACGTTGAACGAGTGTGATTCGACGGGCTGTGGGGAAGTTTGGATGGAGTGTAACGACCCCACTTCGAATCCAGCTTCTACAAACGATTGGACGTGCGCGTGCACATCGCCCACCGTTGGAGACACCGCTACAGGTGGTGATGCAACATGCACGTTGAACGAGTGTGATTCAACGGGCTGTGGGGAAGTTTGGATGGAGTGTAACGACCCCACTTCGAACCCAGCTTCTACAAACGATTGGACGTGCGCGTGCACATCGCCCACCGTTGGAGACACCGCTACAGGTGGTGATGCAACATGCACGTTGAACGAGTGTGATTCAACGGGCTGTGGGGAAGTTTGGATGGAGTGTAACGACCCCACTTCGAATCCAGCTTCTACAAACGATTGGACGTGCGCGTGCACATCGCCCACCGTTGGAGACATCGCGACAGGTGGTGATGCAACGTGCATATTGGATGAGTGTACAATTACGAGCTGCGGCGCCGAGTGGCAGGCTTGTAATGACCCCAATACGTTTCCAGGCGTCGAAGATGATTGGACGTGCTCGTGCATATCCCCTACCGTTGGCGAACCGGCTACTGCCGCGGCTACGACATGCACGTTGAATGAGTGCAATTCGACGGGCTGCGGTGGCGATTGGATGAGTTGTAGCGACCCCACTTCGAATCCAGCTTCTACAAACGATTGGACGTGCACGTGCCTTTCGCCCTCCATCGGTGACACCGCCACGGGTAAGGACGCAGCGTGCACTTTGGATGAGTGTGAAACTATCGGCTGCGGGGGTGACTGGATGTTTTGTAGAGATCCCAATAAAGATGCAGGTTCCACAGGTGATTGGACGTGCACGTGCTTGTCTCCCACTGTTGGTAAAACCGCAACAGGCGGTGACGCGACGTGCATTTTGAATGAGTGCAATGCGAATAAGGAGTGTGCGGAGGACTGGATGCATTGTGCCGACCCCAATACGTCGCCAGACTCAGAAGATGATTGGACGTGTTCATGCATTTCACCTGCTTTGGGGAAAACGGTAACAGCGGCTGTCGCAAGCTGCTCATGGGATGAGTGTGCCGATCCTGGCTGTGTCGCCGATCAGGTTTGCGACGATCCCGACCAGGATGCATTTTCCAGAGGTGACTACACGTGCGCGTGCACCCTTCCCGCAGTGGGTCCAATCGGCACCGGCACCGACGCTCAGTGCACGTTTGACGAGTGTGGATCCTCGGGGTGCGCCGATGGGCAGGTATGCGATGACCCCGATACGAATCAACTCTCATCCGGTGATTGGACGTGCACGTGCATCGCACCGACTGTGGGCGATGCCATTGGTCGCGCTGCGGTGTGCACGCTGGATGAGTGCAAGCCGTCGGGCTGTGATGATGGACAGAGTTGCTTTGACCCCGATCAAGACCCGGACTCGAAGGATGACTGGACGTGCACGTGCGTCTCGCCCGCCGTCGGGAATGTCACCATCGGCGAACCCACGGCGTGCACACTAGACGAGTGCGCGACATCTGTCTGCGGGAAAGGGCAGGAGTGCACCGACCCGACTCGGGACCCATTCGCCACCGACGATTGGACGTGCACTTGCCCATCGCCCAGCATCGGGAGCGCAACAGCTGCCACCGCAAACTGCACGTTAGATGAGTGCACGACGGCAGGCGCCATCTGCAAGGTCGCCGGGCAAGTTTGCCACGACCCAGACCACAACGCCGACGTTGCAGGCGATTGGACGTGCAACTGCACATCCCCACGTGTCGGCGAAGCCACCGCGGCAGCCGCGGTGTGCCAGTTGGAAGAGTGTCAGACGAAGTTGACCGTGGGGCTTTCCGATGAAAAGACGCAAGTGATAGAGCTCTTCGATTACGAGCCGAACGAGCTTGTTTGCTGGACTATTTCGTGCGAGGTTGCTGGTGCTATCGGATCGTTTGAGTTTGGCGCTCTGAACACGGAGCCAAAGGATGACCTTGTCGTTGTGAACGGGGAGCCGTTCAGCGGATCCACCGTGCCGGAGGGCGTTGTGGCCACCTTCACCGGGGGGGCTGCGGCCGAAGTCTTGTTCCGAGGGGACAGCGACGCAATCGGCGGAACCGACGACGAAGACTCCGGATTCTCGGTGAACGTCACGTGCAAACTCCCGCCAACCCTCGCGCCGGCCACCGTGGCACCCCCTACACGGGCTCCTCCGACCGCAGCACCGAAGACGTCGGCACCCACGATGGCTCCTACGCTGGCACCGTCAACGGGCTCGCCGCCGACATCAGCGCCAGAGGAGGAGATCGAATTGGCGATGTCCTTCGAGGTGGAATTGCAGACGGGGAATGTGTTCGATGCAGGAACCCGCATGAGGCAACAGATCGAAGTCTCGATGAACAGCAGTCTCACATTCCGCGGCGCGTGTCGCAGGGTAAACGGAAGCGCGGGCGAGGAGTGCTTCACTGCGGACGAGCTGCAAGCTGTCGCTGAGCGGAGAAGTGCGGCCGCGTTGCAGAGCACGCCGACTTGGCGGTTCTTATTCGGGTTGCTTCTCAGGTCCGTGACGGGAGTGACTGCTGGGGCGTTCGAGGCAGCTGGAGAGACGGTCACGCAGACAGTTTTGCCCGGCGGAAAGTTCCTCGGCGCAGTCGCTGCCACCCCTGTCCCGCGTGTCGTCATCACCGGGGACCGCGCCGAAGACGACGACGACTCCCGGTCCCTGTTCGCCGGCCTTCTCGTCGGCGGCGTCGTGCTGCTGGTGCTGCTATTATCCGGCGCAGCATTCCTCCTCTCCCGCAAACCGCCCGCTCAGCACACCGAGCACGCTCCCCACCACAAAAACGAGCCCATCGACTCTTGAGCCCCCGCGCACAAACGGCCACATGTCTTTTTGTGTAGAAAAGAAACTTGTTTCTTCGGAGACCACCAACAATCCGAACGACAGGTTTGCCGCTCTCCAACCACCCAGAGAAACAAAGGTAGCTTGCTCTCTGGCTTCACCTTACTCCAACCAGGTACAGTTGCGCCCCCCAACCCCCAAGCAACCCCGGGCCCATCCCACGAGGTAGTGTTCTGCTTGCACACCACATTTCAGATCCCTCCCCCCCCCCACCCACTCCACTCCGCATTCCCGCGAAGAAGACTTGATGTTAGCATCGAGTATACATGAGAGGCAGACACAACAGGAGGAAAAAGGCCCAGAGTGAAAAAAAAAAAAAAAACACGCGGATGTGTAAGCGAAGAACATTTCTAATTGTGTTCATATTATATTTCCCCCTCTACCCCTCTATCACCCGCGCCACGGTATTTGTCCCACGACTAGCATGTGTTTTGGGGGTATCGCTCTAAACCTCATTTTGACAGCTGCAATGCATTCAGGCATCACAAAATAGCCCAAGAAACATAGATACGGCTGTTTTTTTCTTCATAGTACATCTGTACACATCTGTAGAGAGGTTTATACCAGGGTTTAAGTTAGGGCCGGTTTTCCGGTTTCCAAAACCGGCTTTCGGCTAAACCCGGTTTTGTAAAAAAAAAAAAAAAAAGTGGAATTCGCCCCAGCCCGGAACCGGCTTGTTCACTACTACACTGCACTGCTGCAGTGCACTACTATTCTGCACCGCGGATGGCATTCCAAATGGCGTTCTTTCCTCGTACGTAGAGACCTTTACTTCTGGGGAAAGAAAGCTTGCATATACGTCTCTCGAAGACCTCAAAGCTGCCCAAGAACACGCCATGACCCTGAGAAAGAGTTGTGAAAAGAGCTGGTGGATCTGATGACCAGCGGTATTGCTACACGTAAACAAAGATTCCGAAGCCATCGTCTACCTCCCTGTTTGGGTCTCTGCTGTTTCCTCCCCTGACTTGCAGTTTACTTGTTGCACCTGTAGGCTTCTCCCGTTCTCTGTTTTGCAACTGAGCGGGCACGCTTGGGCGCAGCGGCATGGTGTTACCACGTTGCAGCATCGCTGGTGAAATGGCGGGTACATGTGTAGGGCAAGGAGGCGCGGCCGAAGACCGATGCCGCCGCAGGCCGGAAACGTGGCCCCGGGGATGCGAATGAGGGCCGGGAACGCGTCCGAACCGCAGTGCAGCGCTGACAGGCAAAAACCGGGAATAGAGCTAAAAAGAAAATCCTAACTTAACCCCTGTTTATACCCTGTGCACGCGAAGAACAAGAAACTTTTGCCTTATCATTTCCATCACCTTTGGTCAGTTGATGCTGATCGTCCGTTGCTTCGTTTATCAGTGCAAGCCCCAACTCCGGAAATGTTCTGATGGGTACCCTGCCTGATAGGCCGCTTAACTGCTGGGTGCTCTGCACTGCCAGTGAAACTGAAGCCAATATCATGTGTTTTTGGAGGGCATCAACAGGGACTTTTTGACCGTCGTTTGAAGCTGCTGTGTAGTTTATTCTCGGCAAGTATGCAAGAGTTAGTCCTAACGACCACGAGTAGCCGTGACAAACTGGACTCGCATTGATGTCCTGTCTGCAGACACTCAGGTTTCGTCCTGTTGATCCGTGTCATAAAGGACGAAACACGGGAGACACAGTGGGGCACAGTGCCGTGTTGAGCACGCAAGCCCCTTCTCATCTACCCCCCCCCCCCTTCCCTTCTAACCCGCAAACCCGTTCCAAGCACGTTCTTGCAAATCCCCCTCCCCTTCTACCGCCTCTTCTCCCGGAAAAATGTGAAGAGCGTGTTGCGGCAGGACTCTTTCTAGGGGACTGCCTTCGCACGCCTTTTTTTTTTTTTTTCCTCGTCGCTTGTATCCATCCGGCACTTGGCGGTAGCGCGTGGTGCCCTCCCTTGCAGGGATCTACCCAAGCTTGTGTCAGCAGCACAAAAGTCTCGCCTGCACCTTGGGGACTAACTCTCGGAAGCTGGCGTTAACGAGGGCGTGCCCGAGTCGCACCCGAAAACCGGGTGGGGGCACACGCTTTTTCGTACCTACACGAACCAATGGTAAACTCGAGAGAGGACGCTGGCAGCGTAGTTGCGTGGGGATTATTCATCGCCTTACGATCATAACCTACGCACCAACAGGCTACCGTAATTGGATTGATGTTGGACCGGGTAAAACTTGGGACACTCCTGGGCTGGGTTTCTCAGGGTTTACCCGGTTTGGCATTTTTTTTTTACCAAAGCCGATATTCCTGCGCTTTCGACGTGGTGCTGGGATCCACAGGCAAATTCGTAATCCGAAATGAAACCGAGGACGGCCGCTCGGAAAGCTGCAGAATGATTGGAATGATCAAAAATGCATCAACCTACACGGAAGGAGTCCAGCCTCGGTTTACACACGTTTTCATTGTATCACACCCACCCGCTTTTGACTCACCGAACATGCCCACTTCAACTTCAGCTTCTGAGGCTCACCTCACCGCGTAGGCTTGATACGATACGATCTCTGGTATCCGAGAAGCTCTAATTCGTCGGTGCAGATTATCGCTCCGATTCTTTGCATTCTTACCCAAACCAATTCGTCAGATTCTTCTCGATCCAGTTTGGTTTGGGTGACATCAAACCAGGCCGACCTCCCCGACTGTTCGTTTATGCTCGCAGTTACTCAAAAGTTTCTGCCGCAAAAAAGCTCAGAAGGGGAAGAATGAAAGGAAGCGGCGAGAGAACCATTTTCTCTCAACGCATCCGCATAGTAGCAGCACTCCTGGGGAGGGCTTGATTAGTATCGGCGCTAGTACTAATATAAGGACACGCCACGCAAAGTCTGTCAAGGTCATAATAAACACTACACTCCTCGAAGGAATGTACTTGGTATCTGGCTACACCCACGAAGGCCGCCCCCGCGGCGCAACAAACGCGTTCCATCTGCTGTGACGTAGACACGGAGTGTGCATAGTGCGTTGCTCAGGGTAGTCGAAGGCCTGACAATCACACTTGGTAAACAGTCCCACACATGCCATAACCCATAATAAAGGTGTGCACCAAATTTACAGCCCGTAACCACATAGCTCTAAGAGAAACCATTTAACAACAGTACACACGGAGACCCTAAACCCCGGAATTTCAAGCGAGAGAGTAATAACGATTATTCTTTTTGTATAAGCAAGCTGCTTTGTAGGAAATGCTTGAGGAGACTGCCAGTTGCGATAGATCAAAGGAGGTAAATGTGCTGTAGCCCACACGAAACACAGGTAAATCTGGGTTTAGTGGCGGGCGTATGCGTTCAACAAAAAAAGACCCACTTTGTAGTTGTATTGTTTTCCCCCTCTAGCCTCCTTCGAAATGAGCACAAGGCAGTCCCTCGAGTATTTTCGATTTTCGCCAGATTTAACTGCGTTTAACGGTTTGCTCATAGACTACGGTACGAGGGTGTCTTGCTCGCATTCGTGGTCCTGGCTGTCGCGACTAACGAACAACCACTTGATAAAAACAGACTCACGTCGGGGCTCAAATATCCGGAACCCGGAGCTATGGGAGCCTATCCCACTCCACGAAGCACGCTCTTGCGCACTTCCACTCCTCCCCCCGCCGCCCCCCCCAGTGTTGGCTCAGGCCGATGTGGGCTACATGGCAACCCCTGCTCAACATGTATGCACGCGGGGGGGCTCAGGACCACAGGAGTCTTTTTTGGCTCGCCAAAAGGGAGTAAAAGAGTGAAAGAGCACACGTACAGTAGTGAGTAGAGAAGAGAACGAGTGTAAAAAAGAACGGAGGTAGCACGAACTACCAGACCGGCGGAGGCCACCGCAAAAAGATTCTTACCTTTTCCTCATCCCTCAAAACCAGCACCAACAACAAGGACTCCTCCCCGCCCCCCCCCCCCCCCCCCCCCCATCATTGTTGAACACATATCATTACATTCTTGCATCCTCCCACCCGTCCCCGGTGTGTTGAGCACATAGCACACATCCATTCCAAGCACGTTCTTGCGCCACACCCCCCCCCTCAGTGCTGCAAATATACGCCCGTCTCAGGTTCGCCAAGGTGCATGGATCATATTTTCTGATTCAATGAACGGACGAAGTTCTTTTTCGGACGCAGCCCCGGGTAGTCTTGCGTGCATCGAAAGTTTATCAAACACCCACCTCATTTCCGTTTCCTCATATCGTTGGAGAAAGCACTCCACCCCATGCGTATATCGCCCCCCCAGTCGACCGTTGATACCGTTTTCAGAAGCTGCCTCTGTGGGGCCCAAAAGAGGTGGTTCTGGGTTCCGTCTAAAAGAGCCCCAGACAAATGGTCGAAAGGCACCAATCTGTGCGCTCTCGATCGGGATCGTCGGAAACACAAAATCCGCT
>JAPJBO010001383.1:0-20000 GCA_030068145.1 Diplonema papillatum | reverse complement strand
ACAAAGCTGGGTTCAGGACGCAAGTGAAAACGCCACGGTTTGCGGCGACGAGCTTCTCTTCTCAATCGCTTTAGGGATGCCCGAGCAACTGTGTCAACGGATCGCTTTGCTTTTTCTTCACCGTCAACCGTGGTTAGCGTGAGAGGACCGGGAAAACACGAAGATGCGACCCTCCTGGTAACCCAAGCTAAGCCCTGCCGTGGCGAAAAATAAATAAAAGTAAATATCAAACACATTTTCATACATAGAAAAAGAATAATTAAAAAACGCGAAGCAAAAAAGACGCCCTCCACGTTCCCGTTTAGTTCTCGAAATCTCTTCTGCTTTCTTGTTCCTCGTAGAAGAGTTGATCAGTCCAGCGGAAATTCATCTCGTGGGTGTTGGGCAAGCTGGAAACAATTTGCGCCCGTGACACTGGTACAGTAACAGCTGGAACGATGCCGTGCCTGAGTATCCGCTAGACGTATCTTTTGTGCAGCAGGAGTTGAGATTCTCCGTCAAGATGCTAGCCGCCGCCATAGGGCGGGCTAATGCCAAAAGGAGGAGAGCCCGCGACACAACGTGTCAACACACGCCTGCCAGGAGGTCTCGCCCGTCAGTCAGAACGCCCCCGGCTGCGCCACTATCAGTGCAATCATCGTGGCTCGCACGGCGCCCACGACGTAACGACTTACGCCCGCCGTAAAGTGGGGGGGTCGAATATTAACACTGTGTTGTTATTCGATTTGTCGAATAATAATAAAAGTTCCGGGTAGCCGAACAGTAGCAGGATCAAATGGTGGTAGTGTTTTTAGACAACCAGACGTGTGTCAAATAACTGTTTTTTTTTGCCCCCCCCCCCCCCCCCCCTTTAGTAGCATTAGAAACATTTTCCCCCCCTTTAGTAGCACGCCTTAAATAGGTGGGCGTGTCGTTGTAGGGGGGGTCTTTTGGCATCGGCGGCTTGCTGCTTACCCGAGACGCGCACTACTTCTTAAGGGGGCTGCGCGCGACTTATAGCGCGCGGAAGAGCGAGCCAATAGCAGGTCTGTGATGCTCCTAAATGTCCTAGGCTGCGCGCGCACTACTCTGACGCATTAAACGAGTTCGAAAGCCTTCCGGCTACCTATCTTGAAGAGGATGGGAAACCATTTGAACTTGCGTCGTGATGAGGATCGATGATTGCAATTATTCTCCTTGAATGAGGAATGCCTAATAGGCGCAAGTCATCAACTTGCACTGACGTCACTCACGTCACTGCCATTTGTACACACCGCCCGTCGTTGCTACCGATTGACTGTGGGATAGAGCTTGGGACGGTATTGGGGCGACCGGATACTCCCCGGAGAGATGGTCCCTGCACTCTAACTCGTCTCTCTCTCTCTTCGTCCCGCAGGGCAGACGAGATATGGGGTGTAGGGTATGCAGGATTATTGCCTACCGCAATTGGATTAATGTTGAACCGGGTTTAGTGGGCAGCAGTCAGTTGTGAGACTGGCAGGTGAGCAGCGTCACCTCCCCTAGCGAGCTCTCGGATCAAGCTGCGTCTGATGCAGCTGTTGTATGGATCGCCTACATACACTCAGCCGCGCGTGCCTTCATTGCGAAGGTTAATGCTGCGGCCTTCTGGGTGGCAGCTGTGTCAGTTCAAGTAGCGAGATCTGAGGCCCTGTGATGGCTGAGTGCACACCTAAGCAGGGCTGCATCCTCGTGTTGTAGCCGTGTTGTGTATAAGGCTTCGTGAGGGCCTGGTCAACCACCTCATCACTATAGGGCACAAACCTTTCTCGACAGTGATTGGACAGTCGGGATTGCCGGGGGCGGGTCTCCATGAAGAAGAGAATTGTAAAGCAAGACCTGCCCCCTGCGCCTGCTGTCTCCGGCTGCTTCGGCAGACGACACATACTACTACTACTACTACTGAACCGGGTTAAAACCTCCAGCGTTAGTCCAGTCCAACATTATTCCAATTACGGTATGCTGAAGACAAACGGGTCGCATGATACACGGTGCACTAGTCATTATTGAATTCAAGTTCAATACTGGAAGCGGGGTAAGGGAGGGTGTAACATGCAGGGTCAAAACCTTGTGTCTTTTTAGAACGCTGCCGCGGGGCCGATGGCCCCCAAAAAAAAAACCCCCGGAATTTCAAGCGAACTTTAACTCTAATTTGGGAAACGAAAAAAAAAAAAAAAAAATTGCTCAACTTCCTCAAAAATCCACCTGATCCCGGCTCAGAGGCAGTTCCCCGAAACTCCCCGAAACTTGCTCGAAACTCCCCGAAACCCCCCGAAACTCCCCGAAACTCACCCCGTTTTTGGGAGAAAAAGTGGATTTGCTTGGTGGGTGGGTGGGCGGGTGGGTGGGTAGGTGGGTGGGTGGGTAGGTGGTGGTGGGTGGTGTTGGTGGTGGTGGGTGGGTGGGTGGGTGGGTGGGTGGTAGGTGGGTGGTGGGTGGTGGTGGGTGGGTGGGTGGTGGGTGGGTAGGTGGGTGGTGGGTGGAAAGGTGGGTGCGTGGGTGGGTAGGTGGGTAGGTGGGTGGGTGGGTAGGTGGGTGGGTAGGTGGGTGGTGTGTGTGTGGGCCGCCTTCGGGGATGCGCCGCCTTCGGGGATGCTTGGCGTGTTCTCTTCCTTCGTTCACCAGCAGCGGGGTTGAGCAGGTAGCGGTTGCGGCAACTGCAAATTTTTGCACATCGTCGTGAGCATCGTTCGCAGCGTCTTCCCCCTCTGGTTGACGGCGGTATTCCAGGGACGTCGTGGCCGGGTGAACACCTCGAAGCCCACCGCAGGCTCAATGTGAGATACCGGGCCCGCGCTGGTCCACCGTAGACTGCCAGCCCTTGAGCACCCCGCGAGGTTTTTTGCGACAACCAATTTCTGCTTCCCTGGAGACAGTTTTTGTTACAGCTAAAAAGAACGTTGGCAGCGGTTTAACCAGAACACATGTAGGTTGAATCGCACAAACAAAAAATATTGCTCGTGCAGATGGCGATTGACCTGAAGGCTGTCGACTGGTCTCCTATCGAGGTCGTCCTTGCCCCCGACGGTTGGGAGGCCGCCGACGAGGACGTGGACTGCTGCGTCGACTGTGGCAAGACCCACAACCCGGGTGCCTTCTGCGCCCGGTACGGCAAACGGGGGTTCCCGTCATGCCTGAAGGCATCCCTGCCGAAGGAGGTCGCGCCCATGTTCCTCGAACACTTGTCCGAGGACGGCTGGGTCTGTCCCCAGTGCCTGGTGTCACTACACCAGGCCGGCAGCAGCCTAAAAGAAGAACAGAACGCGAGGGGGACCCGTGATCACGATCCGGCCGTCCCCCCGAGCTTGGACCCATGCTCCCTGCTCGCTGCTCTCGAAGAGGGCTGCCTTTCTTGCGTTGTTTGCACAGTCTGCCATGCGGGCTCGGTCACTACCGAAGCGGTGGATCCTCGTCGAGTCACTACTTGGCTGGAAGGATTGGCGAGCGGACAGGGGCGACAGATGATTCTGTCGGAGGTTAAGGCACGGTACACGTACCATATGGTGCCAGAGCACCCCCACGATGCGGGAAGCTCCCTGGATCATGAGCGGAGGATGCATTTCTCCACGCTCACGGCTCTGATGCCCCTGGCACACAGCTCCCCGCCTGTCCTCCAGGATTTGCACCAGATCATGGTCCGCCTCGAAGCCCTTCGCCTTAAATGCCTCCACTCGAACGGCACTGAGTTCCAGGTTTCCTGGGAGACTCGCTTCGGGTCCATGGACTATGCCGACTTCACGAAGGCGGCCTTGATCCAAGCCCAGAAGGCCATGGCCGAGCTGGCAAAAAAGGCAGACAACAAGGAGGAGAAGAAGGAGCCCTCCCTGAAGAGGCCTCGAAGGTGAGGGTCGGCGAGTCCCGCAGGCCTGCTACCGCGGGTTTGTGGGCAGAGGTGGTAAAGAGGTCACTACCTCGGAAACAAGACTTCGGGTGTCCCGATCAAGATCGGTTCCGAAGGGATTAGGAGGCACTCCTCCTCGCCGTGCAGAAGTGCTACAAGAGCACCCCTGCCATGCTATCAGTGGTGAGCCGCACTCAGAAATACGCGGAGGAGGCCCGACACTTTCGCCCCACGTTCCGACGAGGAGGCCTTCCTGATGTGGGTGAATCGGAAGGTGACGGCTGGCGAGATCAAGGCCGAGTCGGCTCTCCCGTACGTGACCTACTTCAGGATGTCTCGGGTGAACTGGATGAGCGCATACCGGCGCTCGGTCAGGCTGACCATGGATCAGTTCGAGGACCGACGTACCGGGCGGACCCCCTCCAAAGAGGAGGTCCTACAGGTGGTCTCACGAGGCCCCGGCTTGCATACCATGGCCCTCCGGTTCCAGTGGTCGACGGCGTGCCGGTTCGTGGACCTGCAACGGGTCCGGTTGGACCACATGTGGTCGGTGGACAAGCAACAGGTCATGATGGCTTTTCTGACGCCTTTTTGGGAATGGATCACCATCCAACGCCAGCGGATTTTGGCCAATTTTGGCCGAATTTGCCAGATTTTGGCAGATTTTGGCCATTTTTGGCCATTTTTCCAGATTTTGGCCATTTTTGCCGATTTTTCCAGTTTTTGGCAGATTTTGGCCATTTTGCCGTTTTTTCCAGATTTAGGCAAATTTTGGCCATTTTTGCCGATTTTTCCACATTTTGGCAGATTTTGGCCATTTTTGCCGATTTTTTCACATTTTGGCCGTTTTTGCCGATTTTTCCAGATTTTGGCAGATTTTGGCCATTTCTGCCGATTTTTCCACATTTTGGCCATTTTCGGCCATTTTTGCCGATTTTTCCAAATTTTGGCCATTTTTGCCGATTTTTCCACATTTTGGCAGATTTTGGCCATTTTTGCCGATTCTTTCACATTTTGGCCGTTTTTGCCGATTTTTCCAGATTTTGGCAGATTTTGGCCATTTCTGCCGATTTTTCCACATTTTGGCCATTTTCGGCCATTTTTGCCGATTTTTCCAAATTTTGGCCATTTTTGCCGATTTTTCCACATTTTGGCAGATTTTGGCCATTTTTGCCGATTCTTTCACATTTTGGCCGTTTTTGCCGATTTTTCCAGATTTTGGCAGATTTTGGCCATTTCTGCCGATTTTTCCACATTTTGGCCATTTTCGGCCATTTTTGCCGATTTTTCCAGATTTTGGCGGCTTTGGCCATTGTTGCCCACTTTGCCGATTTTTCCAGATTTTGGCCGCTTTTGCCAAATCTGCCAGATTGTGGTCATTTCTAGACCGAAGGCAGGCATTTTCCAGTCTTCATCTGGAAACTTACTGCACGAGAATTGTCGTTGTGACTCTCTAACTACCGTATGCGGGTTTAATACGAAACGTGTAAATGTTTCTTAGCTACTTTTTTGGCCAAAGTGTTTCTTAATTAACACGTTTCGTACTGGTCTGACGTACTTAGTGAAATTTGAAAACTGTTGAAACCCTATGATGATCCCCCATTTTTGTTCGAGCCTTTGAGCTGGAAAAACGTATCAGCTCCAATCGTCTTGTTGACATCCTCGAGCGTCCGTTTCCATGAACCAAGAGTCGGTGTCGGCGGAAAAGACCGTTGCAAGGTGGCTGACTATCTTGCTTCCACAAAAGTCAGAAAGCGAGCAAGATACAACGCATCTTCGGAGCGACCGGTCAGTTGTTACAAGCATCCAGTGCCAACCACGAGTTCCTGACACGCTAGTGTTCACGAAGGTGTTCATTAGGCGGGCACGCGTCAGTGACGGCAGGGTAAGCCGGTCGTATGGAAGGGCAGCAAGCAAAGGCGGAGTTGCCCTTTTTTAAAGAAGGAGTAAAGCCTCTCCAGGTGATTACCATACAGCTTCTTCTCGTGCTCGCCAGCCCCAAGACTAGCATGAACCGCATCCACCTCCACAGCAACGCATTCATCGTTTGCCAGTTCTTCAAGCTCTTGGTCAAAATCAGCGAAGTCAGAACGTTGATGCAACTGCGCATTCACTCAGTACGAGACATTCGTTGAAGTTGCGATGGAGTTCGGCGAGAACGTTGTCCCCGCAACCGGTGGCCTGGGGCAGTGTTGGCGGTGGCTCTCGGAGCTGGAGCCAGCTCGGGAGCTGGAAAGAGCCAGCGGGAGCCAGCAGGGCACAATAAAAAGCCATCTCAAAATTCCCCCAAAATGCGAGAAACCCTTTGCACATTTTTTTTGGATATCCGGGTCTACTTTTTGCGGATCTCTTCATCGGAGCTGATCACGCAAAAAATCGCCGAAAAAGGTCTGCTACGTGGACCAGCAAAAATATGTCACCACTCGGGGGATTGATTCCCGTCCTTCTCGATGCACACCGGTGGTTTCCGCGCCGGGGCCCTGTCTCTTCCAAAGACCCACAAACCACGCACATGTTTTGTGATCCCCGGGTCTAATTTTCACGGATCTCTTCATCGGAGCTGATCGCGAGCGTAAATTCGTCGAAAAAGGTCTGTTCCGTGGACAGCGAAAAAAACGGCACCACCCAGGGGATCGATTCCCGTCCTTCCCGTCAAAACCCTGGTGGTTTCCATGTCCGGTGCCCTGCATCTCGTAAAGACCCGCGAACCACGCATACTTCTTGGTCCCGGGTCTATTCTTCACGGTTCTCTTCATCGGAGCTTATCGCGAGCTAAAAATCGTCAAAAAAGGTCTGCTGCACGCACGAGCAAAATTTTCACCAGAACCCCAGCTCCCGCTGGCTCCCAAAGAGCCAGAAGAACCAGCTCCCAAGAGCCACCGCCAACACTGCCTGGGGGCTGTCTTCAACGAAGACCTTGGTCGGCCTCCTCTCCTGTTGGATCGGAAACTTTCTCTTCCAGTAAATTTGCGTCACTCAACCCGGTCACCACGAAACTCGCCCGGATTGTCGAATCTGCTTCGCTGGGGTGAAGGGCTGACGCGGGCGAAGAAATTGGTGCCTATTTCTTTTTTGACGGGTTCAGATTTTCTGTCAATTTTCCTGCGTCCTTTTTTTAGTGTCGAGCCCCAGTTTACTCTAAGTACAAAACCCCTCAAAACCCCTATGGAAGTGCAGTTTTTAATACGAAACGTGTTAATGTTTCATAGCTTCAGATCCGGGGTGTTTCTTAATTAACACGTTTCGTATTAAAACCGTTTCGTACTAAACACGTTTCATATTAAACCCGCATACGGTATTCCAGCAGACCTCCGAACCGGTGGCAAGCAAACGAGTGCAAACTATCACAGTAGACCTCCTAACAGGCTTTCACACTGGCAAAGCAAGTGACAAAGTAACAAACCTCCAAAGTGGTATACATGCTGGCAGGCCAAGCGAGTGCAAACATGGAGAAGCATGCAAAAATCGGCAAAAATGGCCAAATTCTGCCAAAATGTGGAAAAATCGGCAATACTGGCCAAAAATGGCCAAAATGTGGAAATTTCGGCAAAAATGGCCAAAATCTGCAAAAATCTGCCAAAATGTGGAAAAATCGGCAAAAATGGCCAAAATCTGCCAAAATCTGGAAATATCGGCCAGGATGGCCAAAATCTGGAAAAATCGGCAAAATGGCCAAAATCTGCCAAAAACTGGAAAAATCGGCAAAAATGGCCGAAAATGGCCAAAATGTGGAAAAATCGGCAGAAATGGCCAAAATCTGCCAAAATCTGGAAAAATCGGCAAAAACGGCCAAAATGTGAAAAAATCGGCAAAAATGGCCAAAATCTGCCAAAATGTGGAAAAATCGGCAAAAATGGCCAAAATGTGGAAAAATCGGCAGAAATGGCCAAAATCTGCCAAAATCTGGAAAAATCGGCAAAAACGGCCAAAATGTGAAAAAATCGGCAAAAATGGCCAAAATCTGCCAAAATGTGGAAAAATCGGCAAAAATGGCCGAAAATGGCCAAAATGTGGAAAAATCGGCAGAAATGGCCAAAATCTGGAAAAATCGGCAAAAAACGGCAAATTGTGCCAAAATGTGGAAAAATCGGCAAAAATGGCCAGAATGTGGAAAAATCGGCAAAAATGGCCAAAATCTGCCAAAAATGGCCAAAATTTGGAAAAATCGGCAAAAATGGCCAAAATCTGCCAAAATCTGCAAAAAAGGCCAAAATCTGCCAACATTTGGAAAAATCGGAAAAAACGGCCAAATTCTGGAAAAAGTTTGTCAAGAACAAAAACAGATCGATCCTCGATCCCGTTAGTTGAACAAAACAGGTTTGAAGGAAGTGCGCACACAAAGGAAGCGCCAGTTCCGTTTTTGGATTCAGATCACAAGGGCGCTGCTCACGCCATTGCGACGAACGAGCAGCACAGGATGAGTGGGTTCCGTTGGAAGCGTGCGCGGCTTCGTGCGAAGATTGGAAGGAAGCAGCTCAGTGTAAGTCAGGCAAACGCAAGGCCCCCGTTGGCGTGCAGTGCACGAGTGTTCGCAGAAAACACTGGGACGCGTCGCCCATCAGGTGGGGTTCGACATCAAACATACATGAAAGGCAGGATTTTGCCGAAACATCAAAATTATGATTTCACTACGGTTGGCAAGAAATACAACACCAGGAGCTGCCCCGCCAAGAACCCTTTTTCCTCCTCCGCCCCCCGTCGGTCACCCGGAGACGCTAAAAACCCGGAGCATCAAAAAAAAAAGCACCAGCATCCCCCACCGCAACCAAACCACACCATGGGCTCGCCGTCATCCCCGATGACGAACAAGCAGCTCCGCGAAATCCCCCCGGTGCGAATCTTTTTCCTCCGGCATGCCATCGTATGTCTCTATCTATTCGTTTCTTTAATGTTCTACCTCGAATCCGCGTTAGTTTTAGTCGGAACGGCCGTGGGTCAGTTCCGAGCCAGTGTTTGGCACAGTTCACCTCGACCACAAGACCCACTCTCGTTGATGGAAAAACGCTAAAAGAAACGCCGCCGAAGAAGAATGTTGCGGGTTGCTTTGCTTCGGGTGCTTACGCCTTGCCACGCAGACTAAACACACACACGCGCAGTCTGAAAACAATGCGAATGTCCACAACGACATGCGAGAAGGTGACAACGGAATCCCGATCGCCAAAACAAGTATGGACGCTACCTTTCTACCCACCCTTCCGTATGCCGCCCCCCCACCTTCGAAGGAAAGGTGCCCCGGTTTTTTGGAACAGCTAGTCAGGCCGAGCTCATTGAACAGAGAGAGCTTGCCACATCCTCGGGTGAGATGTGCCGCCTGTGAAAAGACATTCAGCTAACACCGATATGGACAGAAGTCTCGAGCCGACTGCCATCGAGAAGCTGACAACCCCTCATGATCCCATCGCCCGATGGGTCCCGCCCCACCCACCCTTCGGAGAGGAGTCACACGACCCAAACACAGTGTGTCGGAAACTTAAAACGGACTGGTGAAAGTGTAGCAACCACCTGAGTACAGGCCTCTCTGCACGCGCCGTGCTCGTACACACAGCAGCGTTCGGCCGATAACGCCGGTTGTGCCACACAGCACAGCCAGTTCGACGCACAACCCCCTCCGCCCGTTACTAGTATTCTCCTCGTCATACCTGGAGAGAACCGGCCTACAATTTTTAGAACCGAAAGGTACTGCTGGCGACGGTACACGCACGCACACACGCAAGCGGAGTGGAAGAGAGCAGGAGAGGGGTGCAAGCAGCCAGCGATCCCGACCAACTGCAGGGCGAGCAGAGGAATGCGACGGCAAGATGCGCGAAGCATGGTGCACCGCATGTAAGAAGAGGCGATTGCCCCCAGAGACGTGTTGCGACCAGCACCACAAGGGTCATAAAGCAGGGTGCCTTCACCAAACGAGGCTGCAGTTTAGATCAGCGCGCGGCCACCACGAGCAGCCGGCAGGACTATCAGCTGTGACGTGAGGACGTGCTGACAACTTGGGCTATACTCCGCTCCAGGGGTTACCCGTGAGTGAATTCCAACACATACGCACACACACTGGGCATCTGCTGTTGCACGGGGCCAAAAACCCCGTGCAGCTACCACCGAGATGAAACCAGAAGTCTTGAGCCGAGTGCCGGATGGAGAAGCTGACAGCCTCCCACGCTCTATCCGTCCCCCGAAGGATCCCGCCCCACCCCCCCTTCGGAGAGGATTCACAGGACCCAAAAGCAGCGTGTCGGAAACTCAAAGCCGACTGGTGAAAGTGACAAGTGGGCTATACTTCGACTCAGACGTTACCCACTCAAAGCCCTGAACTTAAACGCACACACACACACACACACACGCGCGGATTTACGGCACAGCCTGGCACCCTGGACGCGTTGCGAACGTGACGAGCGCTACGGCCTTGGGCGGTGGGGTAATGCAGGGCGTATCGTGCCGAGCCGTGCTCTCACCGCAGACGGAGGCAGTGCTACGATCGATGAGCCGGGGCGCATCCGACACGGAAGGAACAACCCCGAATCCGTTTGTCAAGGCCCACGAAAGGTGGGCAGCAAGTATCCAACCCGAGCGATACTACGAGGCGACCTGGAAGGAAACAGCAGAGTGGAAAGGGAGAGGACGAGAAGACCCTCCCAGTCAACGATCTCACCCGCCAACGAGACGGAATGTCAATGCGACCTTAAGATGTACTAAGCATGACGCCCCGCGCTGCACCACATGTACGAGAAGGCGAATACCCCCGGACACCTGCTGTAGACAGCAACATGCAAATCACGAAGAAGGAAACCAATGCCAGTCGAGGCTGCATTTCCGTGTACGTCGCAACCACCGCCAGCGGCCGGCTGGTGCATCAGCAGTAACGTAGGTGCATTGCGCAACTGGGCTAGACTCCGCTCAGGGGTTACCCATTACTGAGATTTCACACACACACACACACGCACATGGGCCACGAAGCAGGAAGCCTAGATCACAAACAAGGCTGCAGTTCCGAACACCGCGAGCAGTCGGCAGGAACCTCAGCTGTGACGTGAGAATGCTAAAAGCCAGGGCTATACTCCGCAACAGGGGTTACCCATAATTGAATTCTACACACACACACACACACACACACACACACACACACACACACACACACACACACACACACACACACACACACACACACACACACACACACACACACACACACACACACACACACACACACACACACACACACACACACACACACACACACACACACACACACACACACACACACACACACACACACACACACACACACATACTAGCAAGCTTGCTTGAGCGCCGAAGGCGCGTCTAGTGGGATCCACTACGTTCTGTGGATAGGCAATGCATCCCCAGTTTCACATCCACTCGTTACGAGGTTGGACGGGAGGGATCACAATCCAACACACGTCGCAGGCTGGGTGTTGGCCCCCCTTTGGTTGGGTTCCCCTCCCTCTCTCTCCCTGGTTGGGTTCCCCCAATGTCGTTTTGCAGGCGCGGGCCCTGGCCGCCGGGGCCCGATTGACGTGCGCGAACGTCGGAGCAGCGGATGGAACTGCCTGCTGCGGACGCGGCGAGCGGCGGAGGTGCAGCGACAGGCTCGGCCTCTGGCGGGCACCCTTCGGGCTTTCCGTGACGATAGACGCCAGAGGGTGATGCCGCCCGGACCCCAGGGGATGCATCGCACAGAGGTCCCTTTGGTTGGGTTCCCCTCCCTCTCTCTTCTTGTGCCATTTTCGGCCCTTTCTAGCTTGCCTGTTTCCGTTTCCTTTTGTTGCCCTGCATCCCGCAGTTGCTGCGAGGACGTGCACCCGCTGGAGAACGCCAGCGCGAAGCAACCGGCCAGTGTCGTGGCCAGTGGAGCTGAGACCTCCAGAGACGTCGACAAGTCCATAGAACGGAGTAAGGATCCCACACACACACACACACACACACACACACACACACACACACACACACACACACACACACACACACACACACACACACACACACACACACACACACACACACACACACACACACACACACACACACACACACACACACACACACACACACACACACACACACACACACACACACACACACACACACACACACACACACACACACACACACACACACACACACACACACACACACACACACACACACAGGGGCTGGAAGAGAATATCAAAAACATTGAACAATATCAAATGTCTGCACCTCCATGTGGTGGCCCTGGGCAACGCGACTGCCAAAAGGAAGCAGCGCGGCAAACGCAGACCGGAGACGAGGTACCTTGGGTGCCAGCGAAGCAGAAGAGAAGGCCGCAACCGCACCTCCGTGGCGGCGACTGGAGTGTTCCCGTGGTCGACGTGGGGTCGCTTGCGACGGCGGACGGCGTGGCGCTGGCCAGTCTCGAGGAAGCCGAACGCGTCATCGCAGCGAGCGAGGAATGGACAGGCGCAAAGGCGGTAGTCGTCGACATTGTGCAAGAAACCATTGGCGGGAAAAAGGGGCACGTCACCACGGTCGTGACCACCAGAGGAGGGAGGACGGAGGCAGTGAAGGCCACAATCATCCAACTGGGTGATGACTTGGTCAACACCACGCTGGTGAAGCGCACAGCCGCCATGCCAGCCGACATGCCAGCCGCCGTATCCGGCCGAGACGCTGATGACAAGACGAAGCTCTCGGTTCGCATCCCCCGGCGATACACAACGGCGGAACAGTGGCAGGCGGCTGCCGGAAATCTGAAGGCGTACATACGGAAGTACGCAAGCGACGCGGGGGTGGCAGTCGACCTGGTCATCACCGGGGAAGAGACGTGCGGGAAACCGGAAGACGAGCGGCGGTACTTCGGTGCGCTGGTGAGGGCACCGGAAGGAGCAGTGAGTGCACTCGAGGCCGCCTCTGGGAAGCTGGGGGTGTTTGTCGCGCGGAAGGCAGACCGCGGTCCCGTCATCTGGTTGAAGCCGGGGACACCCCTCGAAGAGGCGATGCAACTGGCGCCGGGAGACGTGATCCGAGTGTGCGCGAACCGACGCGGACTTGGACTGCGGGTTGAAGCCGCCGGCGAAGAAAAGGTGAGGCGAGAAGTCGGCGAAAGAGCTGGCCCCGTGCTGAGGGGCAGAGTGTGGGATGTGAACGGATTCCATCCACGCACAACGGCGGCGCAAGCGGAGACATTTCTGCGGAATGCGGGATGGGCTGATGTCACAGCCATTAGAACTCTCCCGAAGCGCGGTAAGGTATTGGCGGTAGTCAGAGGGGGCGAGCCGCCCGCGTGGGTCTTCGAGATAGAGGGAACAGGCACGCAGGTCCTGGTCTCGATGGCAAGACACGTGGGAGAGACGGAGCAGCGGTGGGTACAAGCAGCGCCGCGGGTGAGAAGAAAAGACCCGAGCGAGCGCGGAACAGAAAGGGAGCAGCACACGTACACCAGGCCGGAGTTTGTACGGTGCTACGGACCAAAGCACGGAGGGAAGCTGTGGAAGGAGGCCGGTACCGAAGGGGCTGACCCTGTTTTGACAACACAAGGAGCCGCAACCGCCGGGGGGGACAATGACATGGGAGTCAAGGTCGACGACCCCGGCGACCAGGCGAAGGCGCGCTCGTACGCTGACGCCGTCAAAGGTTCGAAAGGAAACAAAAAAGGCAAGCAGGGCAAACCGCCAGCCGTCAACCCGCAGGCGCGAGAAGAGGGGGTCGGAACAGAGTGTCAGCGGCTCCGCGGGGACAACGACCGCCTGACTGCAAGACTCGTCGAGCGGGAGAAGAAGTTGGAAGAGGGCAGGGAATCGCAGAGGGTGGTGGAAGAACTGCGCGGGGACAAAAGCTGCCTGACTGCAAGACTCGCCGAGCGGGAGAAGGAATTGGAAGAGAGCAGGAAATCGCAGAGGGTGGTGGAAGAACTGCGCGGGGACAATAACCGCCTGACTGCAAGACTCGTCGAGCGGGAGAAAGAGTTGGAAGAGAGCAGGAAATCGCAGAGGGTGGTAGAAGAACTGCAGGCAGAGAACACGAGGCTAGCGAGGAAGGTGGAAGAACTCACCACCCTGTTACAAAGCTTGAGGGAACAGGTAGAGAACGCCAGACCCGGGACGAGCGAGAGCCGGTCAGCGTCGCCGCCGTGTGCACCAACGGCATCATTCGCCGGCAAACGGAGAAGGGGTACCACCCAGTCCCTGTCGAAATCACGAGAATCTACGCAGCAGAGCAAGAGGCAGGCCGGGGCAACTAAGATCACGGATTACATGAAACCTCGTAATAAGTGACTGCCATCCGGGGCAGCAAACCTGGTCGGAGGGGGAAGAGAGGAGGAAGAAGCGAGGGATTTTACCCAGAATTTCCGGTGGATTGAGCAGACCACGCGCAGTATGTGCGGGAGACTAGTGCAGGTGCCAGGCGATGGTAACTGCCAGTTTTCGGCTATAGCGACAGGGTTCGGAGGAATTGACGCGGCAACCCTGAGAGATAGGGTGGTAGCGAGCATAGAGGCAAGCACCTCTCGATACTGGGACGCCATGGCCGGCGAGGAGCTGGGAACGTACCTGGCGAGAATGAGGCGACACGGGACATACGGAGATGAGGTGACGCTGTGCGCGGCAGCAGAGGTGTTAAAAGCCAACATATGGATTCTGAACGCGAGCCGGCGCGACGTCGTACGACGATACAGCAGCGAAGGAGCGGACAGAACGGTCGTTGTAACGTACTTGCCACAGCACTACGACAGTCTGCTGCTCCCGCTGGCATCCATGCGGAAACTAGAGGAGGCGACACAGGATTCGGTGCCAATCGCGGAACTATGCATCCGTCAAGAGGCGGCACGACGGATTGAAAGAGCGCCGATGCCTCGCGGAGCCCAAGAAAGCAGGCGCGAACAGGTGCGACCCCGGCCGCAACAACGGACAGTGCACAGAAAGCCCGCGCAAGCGGACAGAGTTTCTACGGGACTGCCTGGCAGAACAAGTGGGATACCACACCAACAAAACGACGAAGTTGTAGTAGTCACCATCAACGTCACGTCTTTGGACACTGAAAAGTTGCTGGTGGTGGCGCTACTAGAAGCCGATGTCGTCGTACTGCAGGAGACACGCGTGACGAAGGTAGAGAAGGCGTACATGAGCTCACTCCTCATGGCGTATGGATGGAATGTGCACTGGGGTGAAGACGTGGCGATGGTGGAAGGAAAAGACGGGAGAATGCAGAGGAAGCCCGGTGGGGTGGCAGTTATGACCAGACCACACCTTGTAGCACAGCGCATACCGCCGGTGGAACAATCGGTGGTTGATTCAACCCGTCTCGTACATGTAGCCATAGCCCTGCGTGACGGAAAGACGGCCTTGCATGTGTTTTCACTGTACGGGCAAAGCGGAAGTAGTATGCAGGTGCAACGGGAAAGAGAGGTGCTGCTATCAGAGGTGCTGGGCATAGCGGCGGGGCTCGGACAAGTACCAACGCTGGTAATTGGTGACTATAACTGCAACACAGAGACAAGTCCCGTGCTAGCCGCGGCGTGTCGATCTGGGAGATGGGCAGATGCGGCAGCCGCTTATGCGGTAGGCCGAGGTGAAGAACCGCCGTGCACTTGCTGGGCGCCGAACGCGACGCGCGGTAGTAGAATTGATCTGTGCCTCGCGAACGTCTGTGCGGCACCAGCCATTTGCAAAGTTTTCACGGTAGCAAAAGAAGACAGCCAGTTCTACACACATGCACCGATGTATGTGACACTGCGACAGCAAGCGTTCCGAGAGCGCCACAAGCGCGCTATCCTCCCGGCCGCGTTCCCCCGGGAATGCCCCAAGCTCAGCTTGGAGAAGAAGAGCGAGTTGGAAAAATTCGCCACGGATGCGCGAGAGGCCCGTAGAGGAGGGGCAAGCTTAAGACAGCTGTCGCAGCAAGCAGAGGAATACCTCATGATGGTGCACAGAGACGGGTTAGCTTTCCCAACTAAATCATACACGGGACGCGGAGACGAAGTTGGCAGCTACTCGCGGTTGACGACTAGATATCAACACATGTCAACGAGGGGCGCGTCCACCAGGCAAACGCGAGCACGGGACGAGCTGTTGGGGCATCTGCGGATGCTGGTACAAGCGGGACAAGAGCGTTTAAGTGCAGAAGTGCCGTATCCCCTAACAAGACAGGAGGAGAGGGCGAGAGAAGCCGCACGAAGGAGAGTCAAGAAGGGCCACATCCCGGCAGCAGTTGTCGACATCGTTATGTCGGATGATCTAGCCGAGTTGCAGGCGCTCCAGAGTGCCTTGTCGTACTTGGAGGGGTCCCAGAAAGCTGCATTCGCCGCTATTAGACGGCACAGAAAGGCGCAGTGGGCCCACAAAATGCAGGAAGCTTGGGCGCATGGAAAGGGCCTGGTCTTTGACTACATCGCGGACAGGTATTCGTCGCCGCTGACCTTCATGCGGCGGGACGACAAATCCCTGACGGCGAACGCGACGGAAATAGACGAGATCCTGCGGAGCGAGGAGGCTTGGGGGGGTATTTTCCACCGGTACGCAACGCAAGAGGAGCCGTGTTGGGACCGATTTTTACGAATGTACGATCCGATCCTCCCGGAAAGGGCTGTGATGGAGTGCGCCCCGATTACCGCAGGTGACATGAGGGCGGTACTGGCGAAGATGAAGAAGTCGGCATCGGCTGGAATGCACGGGTGGAGAATCCACGAGTTACAACAACTGCCGGACCCAATACTAGAGGGTTTTGCGCAGGTGCTCAACAGAGTGGAGGAGGAGGGCGAATGGCCGGAGGAGCTGATGCACGCCCTCGTGTCGTTAATCCCCAAACCTAAAAGCACTGGGGACCCACTATCCCAGCGACCGATTTCGGTGACACCGGTCTTGTACAGGATATGGGCAGCAATCAGAGCCAAGGAGGCGCAACGCTGGATGGACGAGCTGGCGCCAGAGGGGCTCCATGGATGCCGACCTGGACACAGTACTGAGGACTTGTTCTGGCACCTGGCCGCCGAGATCGAGGAGGCCCAGCTCACCGGGAACCCTCTACATGGGATAGCATTCGATTTCAAAAAATGCTTCGACTCCGTCCCTATTAACATAACGTTGAGACTGGCGAAAAAGTTAGGATTCAACCGAAAGGTACTTCGGGCGTTGAAGGCCGCCTACCGACACATGAAGCGCCACTTCAAAGTGAATGGGACGGTCGGGGTGGGTTTCATACCCACAAACGGCATAATGCAGGGATGTGCAATCAGCGTGGTTCTAATCGGACTGCTGATAAGCGTGTGGATGAGGCACGTGAGCCAGGAAGGCCGTCCTCGGTCGTACGTAGACGATATCACGGCCACAGCCGGAGAAGCGAGCCAGTTGCAGACCATCGCGAACAAAACTGTGGTTTTTGCGGCACTGACAGGCTTATGGATTTGTCTCGTAAAGTCGCACTCGTTTGGAACGACGCGGAGCCAGCCGGCAGTCGAGATCATGACTTGGCAGGAGGGCGCAGATGCTTTCATACCCCACAACCCTCCACGGTTTTATGAACGGACCGACAGTTTTGATTGTCTTGGAGTGATGTTGCACGCGTTAGGACCCGGGCGCCAGCTGTCGAGCAGGATTCAGAAGCGCAGGGAAGGGGCGATCCTGAACCTGCAACGAGTAAAAAGGATCCCAGTGCCTGCTTCGGCGCGAGAGGAGCTGACATCGATGACGGCGTGCGCGAAGACGTTCTATGGGGTGTCAGTCATGCCGTTAAGCAACCGAACGTCCAACACATTGCGCCAGTCAATCATGACGGCGCTGTGGACCGGGCCAAGCCGACGGGCAGTTGAGATAGTGATGCAAGTGCTACACCACGGGCATCGGGTGGATCCCAGCACAGCGCCGGCTTACCTGCGAGTCAAAGCCTGGGTCAGGCAGATGCAGAAGTGGCGGTGGGTCAGGACGCTGGCAGAGACGGCCTGGGTGCAAAGAGAGTCCTTGCCAGCTGGGTCTCCGCACGGTCTAATGCAGGGCGCCCTGGAGCAAGCCGACTGGTTGTGGACGAGTTCGTCGACAATCGGGTACACAAACGAGATCGGGCAGCAGGTCGCTTACCGAGTAAGCGAAGCGACGGAAAAGCAGACGGAGATAATGTTGCATGACCTGCGCCAGGCATTGCGACGCCAGCAGATGGCAAAGATGTGTATCCGAAGAGAAGATCTGAGGGGATGTGCACACGGGGTGGATGGAAGCGTCACTCGCCATCTCCTGGAAGAACCGGACAACAACCTCACAGGGTACCAGCGGGGCATCTTGCGGTCAATAATCGCAGGGGCAGTAGCAACGACAGGTCGGACGGGGCGTACTGGGTCATGTCCATACTGTAACAAGGAAGAGAGAGAGACGGTTATGCATTTGTGGTGGGAGTGCGAAGCTTGGAAGGATATCCGGAAAGAGCACAGTATGGATAGCGTCAATCGGACAGCATGGCCAAACTGTCTGAGCCTGTGCGGTGTTGCGCCTCTGTACAAACACGGCACAGATCCGGCACAGCAGCCAGTACCGCTGGACTATCAACAAGCTTGTCTGTTCGTAGGTAAACTGCAGCGATTCTTCCTGGCAGTGTTGCGCGAAAGGCAGATAAGGGATGACAGAGAGCAAGAGACATCACGCCATCATCGCCTGTCCTTGTACCCATGGGGATGGAAGACGTCGAAACCGAGGAGAGTCAGCATCCCAGCAATTGACGCAAAAATGGTTGGGAAGCAGTGGAAGCACGGCGAAGAATTGTGGAAGGCCGTGCACTGGTGGATGAGTAGGCTGCAGTGGGCGCACATCGGGTCAGAGCACACCGTGACGTTCATGGAATTAGCCGTCGATTTTGAACTCACAACAGGTGTTCGTCTGCCCGATGTACAAAGCCGACGCATTCAACCTCCAAAAACCACAACCAGCAAAACAACCGCTGCCCGGGCTGTTCTCCCTCCCCAGCATGAAGCTTCCGCAGGCCTGTGGGTATACTTCGACGGCGGCTCGAGGCAGAACGGAACCGCGTTGGCGGTAGCGGGAGCCGGAGCCGTCGTGTATCGAGATGGTGTGAAGGTAGCGGAGGCCGTCATCCCCTTGGGACGTACCACCAACAATGTGGCCGAATACAACGGCCTAATTGCTGGACTACGATTACTCAGGGAGCAGCCGCAGGATGTGGAAGGGCCGGCAAAAGTCAGGGGCGACTCAAAAATTGTAATCGGTGCAGTGAACGGGACAGCAGTTTGCAAACCCCACCTGCGGCCGTATTATTTGCAAGCGACAGCGGGCATCGGTGGATTGACACCGCGGTTCGACCTAGATATTGAGCACGTACCGAGGAAAAGGAATGTCGACGCCGACGCGTTAAGCAACGCGGCAATGGACATGGTCCAGGCAGAGATGGGCGTACAAGAGCAGACGGTAAGGGCGCAATATGAGGAGTATAAACTCAGCGCTCTGGCAAAGAGCCAATCCCTCCGAGAAGTCACCAGTGCAGTAGCGCGGATTTGTGGCGTGAAATGGCATCACGGGCGCGTCGCAAATGTCACTAGCGTCACAGCACTGGGCGGAGGGGTCATGCAGGGCATCACGTGCCGAGCCGAGCTCGCCCCGCGAACGGAAGTGGTGTTGCGGGCGATGAGCCAACGGAGCCCCGACTCGAACGCCACAGCCTCGAACCCGTTTGTTAAGGCGCATGAGCAGTGGGCGGGATGCGTACAGCCGGAGAGATACTACGAGGCGGCCTGGAAGGAGGCAGCAGAGTGGAGGGGAAGGGGGCAGAAAACGGCTGGCGCACGGCCAACAGTGAAGCGAACATCAAATATGATAGCGAAGTGTTCCAAACACGACGCGGCTCGCTGCTCCGTGTGCACAAGAAGGCGCCTCCCCCCGGATACATGTTGCAGCCAGCAGCACACGGGACACGAAGCGGGTAGCCATTGTCAAACAAAGCTACAGTTCCGGACAGCGCGTGGTCATCACGAGCAGCAAGAAGGAGCGTCAGCTGTGACGTGAGGAAGCCAAAGGCCTGGGCCATACTCCGCAACAGGGGTTACCCATACATGAATTCGAACACACACACACACCACACACACACACACACACACACACACACACCACACACACACACACACCACACCACAACAACACCAACACCGACACACACACCACACACACCACACACACAC
>JAPJBO010001382.1:0-46954 GCA_030068145.1 Diplonema papillatum | reverse complement strand
GGTCAGTTCGAGCTGTCGGTCGGGCCTCTTCAAGGGATACGCCAGGCTGGCGAAAGGTAGCCGACGCGTCCAGACGCACCTTCGGGGCAGCTGAATCGGCAACACGCCAGTGCCGCGCGATAGTGCGGTGGGGGATGGGGACGGAGTCCGGGTTTCCGGGGAAAGCGAGGCGGGCGCCAGCGTCGTTCACGACCACGACCATCGCGGTGACCGCACCGTCCGTCAGCATCAGGCCCTCCTTGAGCCCTTCGAGGCGCTCCGTCTGCGCAATCGCTTGGTCCTTGCCTGTGACCTGGCCCTTGACGACGGCCAATTCCTTCTTCACCTCTTCGAAAGAAACGGAGAGGCGCTGCACGATCCCGACCATCGCCGCCATCTGCTGGGCCAACGCGTCCCCGCCACCCGCACTCGGCGGCGGAGCGCTGTCGCCATCCAGCGCCATGGCCGTCTCAGACTGCGACGAGGCTGCTTTCGCTGGTGCCGCCGGCGCGTCGTCCGATGCAAGCGCTCCCAAATTGGGAGGTGGGACGGCGCCAACACGATTCGCCTGTACGGCGGCGACCACCTCCTCGGGCTTCTTCTCCCACATCGTGTACAGTATTGCCACGGCCCGGACCGGCTCCAAGGCGGTTAGCGTGCTGTAAGGCACGCCGAGCAGGTCGACGAGCGTACCACACGCTTGCGAAATCGCAGCATCTGTCACGTTGCCAAAATGCTTCCCGCAGAAATCCGCTAGCACTTGAACGGAAAAATTCTTCCGCGACTCCGGCACGGCACCGGTGCAGCGTTCGAAAGGCGCCACTAAGCTTGATGGGAAGTTAAAGTCGTAGCGTTCACGACCGGGCAGAGGAGACTTTGCTGCAGACATTTTGGGCACACGGGAAAGGGGGAAGGGGGAGTACAAACAGCGGAGAGGGAAACGGCCTGGATGTTTGCGTAATACTACCCCTGTCCAACCTCTTAGAGAGTGGAAATAGGAGGCATCGCGTACGTCAAATGGTGGAAACGGAAATGGGATTCCACTAGACGCGCCTTCGGCGCTCAAGCAAGCTTGCTAGTATGTGTGTGTGTGTGTGTGTGTGTGTGTGTGTGTGTGTGTGTGTGTGTGTGTGTGTGTGTGTGTGTGTGTGTGTGTGTGTGTGTGTGTGTGTGTGTGTGTGTGGTGTGTGTGTGTGTGTGTGTGTGTGTGTGTGTGTGTGTGTGTGTGTGTGTGTGTGTGGTGTGTGTGTGTGTGTGTGTGTGTGTGTGTGTGTGTGTGTGTGTGTGTGTGTGTGTGTGTGTGTGTGTGTGTGTGTGTGTGTGTGTGTGTGTGTGTGTGTGTGTGTGTGTGTGTGTGTGTGTGTGTGTGGGATCCTTACTCCGTTCTATGGACTTGTCGACGTCTCTGGAGGTCTCAGCTCCACTGGCCACGACACTGGCCGGTTGCTTCGCGCTGGCGTTCTCCAGCGGGTGCACGTCCTCGCAGCAACTGCGGGATGCAGGGCAACAAAAGGAAACGGAAACAGGCAAGCTAGAAAGGGCCGAAAATGGCACAAGAAGAGAGAGGGAGGGGAACCCAACCAAAGGGACCTCTGTGCGATGCATCCCCTGGGGTCCGGGCGGCATCACCCTCTGGCGTCTATCGTCACGGAAAGCCCGAAGGGTGCCCGCCAGAGGCCGAGCCTGTCGCTGCACCTCCGCCGCTCGCCGCGTCCGCAGCAGGCAGTTCCATCCGCTGCTCCGACGTTCGCGCACGTCAATCGGGCCCCGGCGGCCAGGGCCCGCGCCTGCAAAACGACATTGGGGGAACCCAACCAGGGAGAGAGAGGGAGGGGAACCCAACCAAAGGGGGGCCAACACCCAGCCTGCGACGTGTGTTGGATTGTGATCCCTCCCGTCCAACCTCGTAACTAGTGGGGGATGCATTGCCTATCCACAGAACGTAGTGGATCCCACTAGACGCGCCTTCGGCGCTCAAGCAAGCTTGCTAGTATGTGTGTGTGTGTGTGTGTGTGTGTGTGTGTGTGTGTGTGTGTGTGTGTGTGTGTGTGTGTGTGTGTGTGTGTGTGTGTGTGTGTGTGTGTGTGTGTGTGTGTGTGTGTGTGTGTGTGTGTGTGTGTGTGTGTGTGTGTGTGTGTGTGTGTGTGTGTGTGTGTGTGTGTGTGTGTGTGTGTGTGTGTGTGTGTGTGTGTGTGTGTGTGTGTGTGTGTGTGTGTGTGTGTGTGTGTGTGTGTGTCGCGGACTCGTTTTAACGTGGCGCCCCCCTTAGCGAGAGTGTGTCCACGCATGGCACCCTTCTAGGTTACGGCCGACGCCCCGCCCGGCCGCTGGTGGGGGCCCGGTGTCTCCTGCGAGCCCGGGTGGTGCCTGAGGCCGCGCGACGCTTCGTTTCGACTCTCTCGGCGCTGCTCCTGTTCATGGAGTTGGCAGTGTTCGGTTTTTGGTCGCGGGCTCCGTTCGCTGCGTCGCTCGCTCGTCTTCCTCGTTGCTCGCCCTATCGGCCGTTCGTGCAGGCCTTCCGCGTTTAGCGGTCTAACCGGGTTCCGCGGTGCCTCCCTTCGTTTTCGCTCTCCGCGGGGATCCTCAGGCTTTTGCGGTCTCGCCCGGCCGGCCCATGCTCGCAACCATCCCATGGGGTACACCTCCTCTGGTTGGTACGTCGCGGCCCATGCTAGGTACTGCGGGAAAAGCGGCGTCTCCTCCGTTGAGGGAGGGCGGCTCTGCACGTGCTCACGGATCCTCAGGATGACATCCTCGGCAGCTTGCGAGATCTTCGCCCTGCACGATATTCCCCGCACAACCGTTCCTCCAAGCGATGTTAGGACCGTTGTTGGCGCGTCGAACCCAAAGTGCCACGGCTGCTTCGCCACTTTTGTGTAGGCGCTCCCCAGCTCTATGAGGCTCAGTGCCTTTCCCAGAAGTGATGTCTGTACCTGTTGCAGCATCTGCATCTGTACCCGCCGGGGTGGGCGGTTCCGCTGCACCACGTCCATCGCCGCGTTGCTCAACGCGTCAGCATCGCTGTTGCTCTCCCGCCGAACATGTTGCACTACTACCTGCATCCGTCGTTGGATCTCACATAGGAGCGCTTTTGCCCGGGTGAGCATTGGCCTTAGCTGCTCCGAGCAGCCCGTCTGCCCTGTCACCTGGCCCACCGCGAGGGCCGAGTCGCCTCGGACTACGCAACGCGCTCCTTGTTCGGTTCGTGCCTGCTGGAGGAGTTCCAGGCTCGCCAGAAGTCCTTCATATTCCGCTACGTTATTCGTCCGCACGTTCGGCAGGGGCAGCACCATCTCAGCTTCTTTTCTGCCATTTCGGTACAGTACTGCCCCTGCTCCCGCTACTGCAAAAACGGTGCCGTTCCCGCGCGCTCCGCCATCGAAGTATACTGCAATCTCGTCCGCGGTTTCCTCGTCCGGAAGCGTGTCCCGTGCTGCAGTTTGCTTCCCTCTTGGAATTTCTGGCGGTGGGGCGTAGAACCGATTCTTCACCGGGGGCAGCTTGATCCCCGCTTCCAGCTCGAAGGCTACAGCTAGCTCCATATAGCTGATTCCAGTCTCCTGCCCTGGGGGTGCCCACCTGAGTGTTTTTAGCCAGCCCGTGAAGGCTGTCCAGAGACCTGGGCCATATTTCCACTTTGAGGTGGTTGCGGCGTGTGGGACGTCCGTCACGCTCAAAACCCGGGGGGCTGTTGGGACCCACCCCCGCGGATACTCCAACGTTCGGTGGTGTCGCGGGGCTCGGTCCAGCATATTGTCTGTTTCCTGTCTGGCTACCAGTACCGCAACAAAGAACGTCTGCAGTCTCTCTACAATGCGGAGGCGTTGGTGTTCGTCAGCAGGTAGCGGATTTTCGAGTGGAGCTCGGGGGCAGAGAGGAACGACTCCACAAAGGCGTAAACACGGCGGCCAACTGCTTTGGATGTCCTCCAGGTCAGCATATTCCGACCGTATTTGTGTCCACGCCATGCATCTGCAGAAAAGGTGTTCGACAGTCTCTCTTTCCTGCGTGCCGCAGTACTTGCATGTCACCTCTAGCCCGGTTCGCCCCGTGGCCGGTGTGGCCCCCGCAATGACCGTCCGGAGCATTCCTGCTTGGTAAGCGGTCAGCGGCGTTTCCCGCTTTTCCGTCTAGCAACCGGTCGCCGCTTTCCGCTGGCGTCGGGTTGTTGGTCGCTTCCGCAGTCCAAGAGCATCGCACATTTGAATTGTTTGTAGGTCGTTCGGCGCCCCGGGTTGCCCTGGTGCGTTGATCGCTAGCTGATTGATTACTAGCCACCGAGCTTTCTCCGGGGCGCCCCGCGACCTAGCTTTCCAGCGGGTTGTACCGGTTCCCCTTGAGCATCCCTTTGAGGGTCTGCTGCTCGGCCCCTTTCGCTGCTTTTGCTTTCGGCTCGACGTCGGTTGCTTTCGTTTCGGCTCCGTGTGCATTCGGCTCGACTCCGCTCGCCTCCTGCTCGGTACCACTTGATTTCGGCTCGGCCTCCGCTCTGTTAGTGGCTTGGTTGAGCTGTTTGAGCTGCTCTGCGAATTCCTTCTCGGCGGCTTCCTTCTTTGCCTTCGCCTCGGCTTTCTTTCCCTTCTTGTTCGGGCTTGGCTGCGCTGGTGCTCGCGCATCTGCTGCTGGAGGGGTTGGTGCCCGCCCGGCGTCTGCGGTTACGCTTGGGAGTAGTGACTCCACCCGGGCACACATCTCTGTTTCGAAGACAGCGAGCTTCCTCTCCACTTCGGCCATCCACTCCATTTGGCGCACGAGCGCTGCTTCCTCGCGCTGCGTGGCAATACAAACCTGGGCCTCGGCCCAGTTTTGGAGCCGCTTCTCGTACATCGCCTCCCAGGAGGCTCGGGCTTCAGCTCGCGCCTTTTCCCACGTCACCCGCTGCTGCTGCTGCTGCTGAGCCCATGCTTGCCAAGCGTTTCTGGTCTCGTCTCCGGCGCGGGTGGTTTCCTCTCTGTCCTGCATGTCGGCGTCGCCCGTTGTTTCGGCCTTCGGCTGCAGCTCACCCAGCAAGGCCCGTAGCCGCGCGAGTTGCTTCTTTCGGCCCTCAGTATGCGCCCTCAGAGCCATGCGCCACTCCCTCTCGGCCTCTTTTCTCCCAAACTCTGCGACGAACTCCGCCTTTGAGTAAGTCGGCCCTCTCGGGGCGTTGTTGTCCGGGAGGCGCTTAGGCGAGTGTGCCGCGGAGAGGCCCTCGATTTGCTGCTCGAGGCTGCGCACCCTCTCCTTCTTCTGCTCTTCGCGCTGCTGCTTCTCCAGCTCTTCGAGGTCGACGATGTCTGCCTCCTCGTCGCCGACGCGTACTCGCTGCGCCGGTGGTGGTGTCGGAGCCTCGATCATGGCCATGCCGCGCCGCATTCTGACACGCGCTCCCGTCCACCCGATCTGCTCGATGACAGATTCGTACGCCCCTGCCTTGCCCTTCAGCCCGTCCAACTGCAGCAGAGAACTGCTTGAACGTCGGCAGGTGCACCACACGCACTGTCGCGGACGTTCTGCTTCCCGATGCAGCTGCTTCGGGACCCAGGGGGACCGCGTGGAGGTTGTCCGCGTTCATCTTTGTCAAGTATGAGTTTGTGCTATGTGGCTTTTTCCCCCCTGTGTGTGTGTGTGTGTGTGTGTGTGTGTGTGTGTGTGTGTGTGTGTGTGTGTGTGTGTGTGTGTGTGTGTGTGTGTGTGTGTGTGTGTGTGTGTGTGTGTGTGTGTGTGTGTGTGTGTGTGTGTGTGTGTGTGTGTGTGTGTGTGTGTGTGTGTGTGTGTGTGTGTGTGTGTGTGTGTGTGTGTGTGTGTGTGTGTGTGTGTGTGTGTGTGTGTGTGTGTGTGTGTGTGTGTGTGTGTGTGTGTGTGTGTGTGTGTGTGTGTGTGTGTGTGTGTGTGTGTGTGTGTTAAGAACCTATTTTAACGTGGCCCCCCTCTTAGCGAGAGTGCGTCCACGCGCGGTTTCTTCTAGGTTACTGCTGATGCTCCCCCGGGCTGCTGATGGGGGCCTGGAGTTTCATGCGGGCCGGAGTGGTGCTTGAGGCAGCATGGTCTTTCTTCCTCCGTCTCTCTGCACCGCTCTAGTCCATGAGGTCGGCAGTGTTCGGCTTCTGGACGTGGGCACTGTCGGCTGCGTCGCGCGCACACAAGTTCCTTGACTTCTCGTCCGCCCGGGCCCTTCTTCTCCTGGGGTCTAACCGGGCTCCGTGGGGCTTCCCTTCGAGTTCCTTCCCTGCGGTATTCGTCGACGTTTTGCGACCTCGCCCGTCTGGCTCCGGGTTGCGACCATCCTTCGGGGTATGTTTCCTCCGGCTGAAAAGTAGCGTCCCATGCCAGGTGCTGCGGGAACAGCGGTTATTCACATTGCATGTTCATAGGACCTCCAGTCTCGAAACATTAAACAAAGACTTCTCCCCCCTTACCATACGGCCCAACCCCCGAACACCGTATCGGCCTGATTCAACACTAATGATGAACGAGGGGTCGTTGTTATTGGTGCTGATTTTGAGGGATAAGGAAGTTGAAGTATGGCTAAAGATAAAGTGGTGTCACCTGAGGGGGTAACTCAGGGCCGCCCACGTGATAAGCCGTTAAGCAGCGGCTGCCGGCTTATCCCGTGACACCTTTTATATGTACGTTATTGAAAGAGTAGCGTTGGCACTCTTACAGGTTCGTTCCCTCGTAGCTCGCCGGGAACGGGCACTCCAGTGAAACTGGGTATGTTACCGTTTCAGGTTTGGATTTTGGGAGCATTGCCTCATGTGAATTCTGAGACCAATTTCTCCCACGAATGGTGAACCAGCTTTGGTGACCGCTGTTCCGCAGTGGATACATCGATATGTTTCCCGACTTGCGGATCGTGCTCGGTCATTGGAAGGGGCGCGGACAGTCGACGAGTGGTCTGGTTGAGATGAGGAAGCTCCTCGTTCGGCTGTGGATGTGGTATGACTGGACGTGGTTGTGGTTGCGGATGCGGTTGAAGACGGGTCGGTGAGGTCGCTGCGCTGGCGCTGAGGTTCCGGTGAGGCTCGTACATCCAGGTGGTCACCTTCGCCTCGCGCGCGGACAGGGTGAGATGAAGAAGCTCTTCGTTCGAAAAGATAAGAAATCTGTTTGCGGTGGCCTCCGTCGGTCTGGTAGTTCGTGCTACTTCCTCCGTTCTTTTGCACTCGTTCTTTTCTCTACTCACTATTACAGTCTCACTGCGGGAATGCTGCTGCGCAGTCGTGAAGCCACCCAAGAACCAGGTAGTTGGGGGGGGGTGTCGTTGGACGGGAAGAAAACCCACCCTCCCTTCCCCCTGTGACCTTGTCCAGACAAGCTTATTTCCGTAAGTCCCCTGGACGGGTATTTTCATCTTGCCCCTACGCAATGTAAGTGATAGGTTTACCCTGGATGGTTTGATTCCTCTTCGTTCTTTCTTGCAGTCATGACCAAGAAGTATCCCGCAGACCTTACGTCAGCGAACACAAAAGGCGCAGACAGACCAGTAAGCAGAATTCCTGTACGTACTCTTTCACTCTTTTACTCTATTTGGCTAGCCAAAAAAGACTCCTGCGGCCGACACCACGAACACATTCGCAATGAATGTGGCCCTGAGCCCCCCGCGTGCATGCATGTTGAGCAGGGGTTGCCATGTAGCCCGCATCGGCCTGAGCCAACACTGTTACTTTCATGGTGATGAACCCCCCCGCCCCTGATGATGCTACATGCAGTACGTAGGTATGGTATATACATACCATACCTACGTACCCATGTATAGCGACGTAGCATCCTCCTCTGCTAGTACGTATGCACTGCACAGCATACAGTAGCACTACACAGCAGCGGATGGATATGCTGTTGATGCTCAGCAGAGCGGTGCGTAGGTATCTACCACCACAGCTGCTAGTGCTCTACACAGCAGTACCACCTAGCAGTACTGCATGTAGGTACGTACGTATGAACGAGGGCATACTTTACGGCGAAGTTCTCGTAGCTCGCCGAGCCGTGCTGGTTGTTGTTCGACTTGCCGCTGCGGAAGGATTCCGCCTGCGAGGCGGTTTCGTCGGCGAAGGTGAGGTAGTCGTCCTGGGCTTTGCGGACAACTGCGTTCGTGAGCGAAGAAGCCGTCAGCTCCTTGACGCACGTCTGCAGAAGCGTGATCAGCTCCGACCGCCCCGTCACCACTTTGTTCCAGTTGTTGGCGTCGTTCGGGTTCTCCCTCAGCTGCCGGCAGAGGTCGCGAGAATGCTCCTTCAGGTTTTTCGACACGTTTTCGAGCTCGAGGCGCAACTTTCGCTGGTCGTTGTCGTCGACCGACGCGAAGCACGTCAGGTCCAGCGTCGGGTCCAACGGATTGGTCTTCACCTTCGCGGTCATCCGCAGCAGCTCGTCGTACCTCTGCTCCATGTGCCTCTGGCTGTCCAGTATAGCCCCCACGCCTGTCGGCCCGTCGGCGGCGCCTGTGCCGCCGGTCGTGGCGCCGACCGTCTCGTCCTTCTCCGCCTCGAAGGGTTCGTAGCTCAGGAGCGAGAGCAGCTGGAGCTTCTCGATGCACTTGGTCAGCACGGCCGCGATGCGGTACGCCTCGACGACGCTCGCGGTGGCGTCTAGGTCCTTCGGCACGGTGCCCGTCGGGCTCTTCTGCACCTCTGCCATGCTTTCAAAACTGCTTCACACAGACTGTTCTCCTTCACAGGAGGTGTGCTCCGCGGTTTTTTTTTATAGAGTTTTTGTTATTGGTTCCTGGCAGAGGTTGTATTAGGGTGTTGTGGACGTGATCGCTAGGTCTCCAACACGCTGCCAGCGTTCTTTTTCGACTTTACAATTCATTGATACTACGGAAAAGCCCCACACGCACGAACGCACACCGTAACCCGCACAGGGGTAGCGGGCACTTCCTCTCGTGAAGTAGCTTTCCTAGCGCCTAGGGAGACACTAAAGTACTGCTGTCTGCATTTTTGGACGTTGAAGGGTGAGAGTGCGGTACGCCTCGACGACGCTCGCGGTGGCGTCCAGGTCCTTCGGCACGGTGCCCGTCGGGCTCTTCTGCACCTCTGCCATGCTTTCAAAACTGCTTCACACAGACTGTTCTCCTTCACAGGAGGTGTGCTCCGCGATTTTTTGTTTTTGTATTGGTTCCTGGCAGGAGGTTGTATTACGCCGTTTTACGGGGCTGTTTTTTTTTTTTTTTTTTTTTGGAAGTTGGAGGCAGGGATTTATATAGCTTTTCCTCCTCTGCAGAAAAGTCCTTTTCGCCCTCGGGGTCCTGTGGTGGATCCAAAATTAATTAGAATTGGTAGTCAAGAGGCAAGCACTACCAGGCGAGCCCAGGCTAACCCACCCAACCTCAGTGTTGGAACAAGAATCAAACGAAATGGTTAAGCTAATTTGTAAGAGAGGGGGGTCTGGGGGGCAGCGCCCCCCAGCGCACGGTACGGTACAGCGAAGAATTTCCATTTAATTAGAATTGGTAGTCAACGTTCGATTTTGAATCCAAATTTAATTAGAATTGGTAGTCAACGTCCGATTTCCGATCTCAAATTTAATTAGAATTGGTAGTCAACGTCCAATTTCCGATCTCAAATTTAATTAGAATTGGTAGTCAACGTCCAATTTCCGATCCAAATTTAATTAGAATTGGTAGTCAACGTTCAATTTTGAATCCAAATTTAATTAGAATTGGTAGTCAACATCCAATTTCGGATTCTGAATTTAATTAGAATTGGTAGTCAACGTCCAATTTCCGATCTCACATTTAATTAGAATTGGTAGTCAACGTTCGATTTTGAATCCAAATTTAATTAGAATTGGTAGTCAACGTCCGATTTCCGATCTCAAATTTAATTAGAATTGGTAGTCAACGTCCAATTTCCGATCTCACATTTAATTAGAATTGGTAGTCAACGTCCGATTTCCGATCTCAAATTTAATTAGAATTGGTAGTCAACGTTCAATTTTGAATCCAAATTTAATTAGAATTGGTAGTCAACATCCAATTTCGGATTCTGAATTTAATTAGAATTGGTAGTCAACGTCCAATTTCCGATCTCACATTTAATTAGAATTGGTAGTCAACGTTCGATTTTGAATCCAAATTTAATTAGAATTGGTAGTCAACGTCCGATTTCCGATCTCAAATTTAATTAGAATTGGTAGTCAACGTCCAATTTCCGATCTCAATTTAATTAGAATTGGTAGTCAACGTCCGATTTCCGATCTCAAATTTAATTAGAATTGGTAGTCAACGTTCAATTTTGAATCCAAATTTAATTAGAATTGGTAGTCAACATCCAATTTCGGATTCTGAATTTAATTAGAATTGGTAGTCAACGTTCAATTTTGAATCCAAATTTAATTAGAATTGGTAGTCAACGTCCAATTTCCGATCCCAAATTTAATTAGAATTGGTAGTCAACGTTCAATTTCCGATCCCAAATTTAATTAGACTTGGTAGTCAACGTCTCGCCTCCCACCACCCCCTTTGGCCCTCCGCCCCTGGCCCTCCTGCCTCCTCTTTCCCCGCCTCCGTTTTACTCTTCCTGCCCCCATGGCTTCGCCATGGCTTTCGCCATGACTTCGCCATGGCTTCGTCCCTCACCCCCGCTGATCCCGGTTGGTATTGACCCGGCCCTACCCCAACCCCCAGCCCAAAATTAAGGCAATTTTTTTTTTTTCGCGCTCGGGGTGGCCCCGAGCCCCAGACCCATATATAAATCACTGGTTGGGCCAGGGATTTATATAGCTTTTGCTCCTCTGAAGAAAAGTCCTTTTTCCCCTCGGGGTCCTGTCCCGGATCCAAAATTAATTAGAATTGGTAGTCAACAGGCACCGTGCCAGCCCAGCCCAGCCCAGCCCAACAACTCCAGCCCAATAACCCAGCCCAGCCCAGTCCAACATACCAGCCCAGCCCAGCCCAGCCCAGCCCAACAACTCCAGCCCAATAACCAGCCCAGCCCAGTCCAACATACCAGCCCAGCCCAGCCCAGCCCAACAACTCCAGCCCAATAACCCAGCCCAGCCCAGTCCAACATATCCAGCCCAGCCCAGCCCAACAACTCAGCCCAGCCCAGCCCAGCCCAACAACTCCAGCCCAATAACCCAGCCCAGCCCAGTCCAGCATACCAGCCCAGCCCAGCCCAGCCCAGCCCAACAACTCAGCCCAGCCCAGCCCAGCCCAACAACTCCAGCCCAATAACCCAGCCCAGCCCAGTCCAGCATACCAGCCCAGCCCAGCCCAGCCCAGCCCAACAACTCCAGCCCAATAACCCAGCCCAGCCCAGTCCAACATACCAGCCCAGCCCAGCCCAGCCCAGCCCAACAACTCAGCCCAGCCCAGCCCAGCCCAACAACTCCAGCCCAATAACCCAGCCCAGCCCAGTCCAGCATACCAGCCCAGCCCAGCCCAGCCCAGCCCAACAACTCAGCCCAGCCCAGCCCAATAACCAGCCCAGCCCAGTCCAATATACCAGCCCAGCCCAGCCAGCCCAGCCCAGCCCAGTCCAACATACCAGCCCAACCTCAGAGCTTCTCTCCCTTCGGGATGAGCGTAACAAAGGCTGTATTTACTGCCTCTAGTACTGCTACTTCTGATAGCATGCTGTGAGCTTCTGTCGTCATGCTACCTCTGACCGCCCAGCTTGGAGTGAACGACACTGGAAAGAAGGGATGACGGTGTAGAAAAGGAAGCAACGACGATCAAGGGTCGCTGGGGGGGCGCTTGGTCCGCTTGGAAAAAGAGGTAGGCCGAAAGACTAGACCAAAGACACAGGATTCTGCTCCCTGCGCGATCTCCAAGCCAGAATGGCCTTCGCCGCTTCGAAGTAGACCGAAATCTTCGCAAATTGCAGTCGTGTTCTTCGCACATTGGTGTACGAAATATTGTCATCGTCCTCTTCGCTCTCGTTACCTTCGGGCCTTGGAGGAGTCGCAAGGTACTCCCTCAGAAGCAAATCGAGGAACTCCTCTGTGATCTTCGGGACGTTGTAAGACACAAACAGGCACATGCGGACAGTTTTGTTTGCAAGCCTGTTCCGAAGGTAGGTTCGGAGGAGCTTGACCTTTGAAAACAAGCGTTCAACAGATGCTGTTCCGAGGGGCAACACAAGGGCAATGCGAAGTAGGCGGGTAGTGTGGGGGTACTGTAATCGCAATGCCTGGTTGTTCAGGAATTCCTTGCAGTATTCTGTGAACGAAGTCTTGGGGGCACTTGCCTGTATTCGAGCAAACTCCACAAGGGCAGAAGGAAACTCCGTGCGGGTGTCGCTTATCGTACCCTCGTCAAAAAATGCGGGGGTCTCGGTTTCAGCCACCGTTCCTGCAGCGTTTTCAACGGCCATTGTTTTTTCGGTCCCGAAGTGGTCCAGGGCAGCTTCGAGCATTCCCTCGAGCGCCTCTAGGTTTCCCGGTTGGATGCGGGCAACAACTTCCGGTGTCGTTCCATGAAGGGAAACGTCTTGAAAAGCCCGCTTGAAGTGGCGACCACGGGGGTCAAATACCCCAAGGCCCTGCAGGACCGGCAACCCGCTCAGCCTCTTGTCCACTGCCTTGATAAGAGAGTCGATGAACGTTTTTCCTATTTGCATGTGAAACTGCTCCACAAACTCGTGTGTGACGGATGGTGTTCCCCAGTCGGCAGGCTTCGCCCAGTTGATTTGCAAATGGCAGGAGCTGTACTCAGGAAACTTTGTTGGGCTATCCATTAGGGTCTTGAGCTCGTTCACATAGAACCCCTTTAGGTACCCAACCTCTGCCCAGCACAAGTCCGCACGTTGCAACTGGGCACTGAAGCGTGACAGGATAGGAGATGCAACTGAAAGAAGAAACAATGCAACGAGAACCGAATTATTAAGTTCGGTGCGCAATGCCTGTGCCTGCTCTTTCGCGTTCCCTTCACCGTGACAAGACAAGGAAAACACGGCGTGCATGCATGTCTTCAGCGTGGTCACGAGTGTGGATGCAGCTCGAAAATGTGACACCCAACGAGTGTCTCCCACTTCCACCAACTCGAGAGAGCGGAAAAAGAAAAAGTTATCCGCGACCTCATGCATGCGCCTGACATCCTCTTCGGCTTCTTTGAATGCACGCACCTTGGCCTGTGTGTCCCCCCTTCCGCGCCGAAAGTAGACAAACACATTTTTAACGAACGAGAAACAGGAAACAACCACAGGAATGTCGTCTCTGGCACTCACACATGCGAGGTTGAAAAGGTGCGCCAAACACCATACCCAAATTATAAAAGGGCACATGAAGCGACGCACATGCGAACAGGCGCCCTCATACAGGCCGCTCATGGCAGCGCAGCCGTCGGTACAAATTTAATTAGAATTGGTAGTCAACGTCCAATTTCCGATCCCAAATTTAATTAGACTTGGTAGTCAACGTCTCGCCTCCCACCACCCCCTTTGGCCCTCCGCCCCTGGCCCTCCTGCCTCCTCTTTCCCCGCCTCCGTTTTACTCTTCCTGCCCCCATGGCTTCGCCATGGCTTTCGCCATGACTTCGCCATGGCTTCGCCATGGCTTCGTCCCTCACCCCCGCTGATCCCGGTTGGTAGTGACCCGGCCCTACCCCAACCCCCAGCCCAAAATTAAGTCAATTTTTTTTTTTTCGCGCTCGGGGTGGCCCCGAGCCCCAGACCCATATATAAATCACTGTTGGAGGGTTTTGTCGAACGCTTACGCCCGCCACGAAACCCAGATTTCCTGTGTTTCGTGTGGGCTACAGCACTTTTAGAGAACGGAATATTGTTGCGATAGTCCCGTGTTTTGTTCATCTAACGGGAGTGAGGATAGTACGCTGCCATCGATCGGTTTTTGGTAGACCTCTGCCATGCTTTCAAAACTGCTTGACACAGACTGTTCTCCTTCACAGGAGGTGTGCTCCGCGGTTTTTTGTTTTTGTTATTGGTTCCTGGCAGGAGGTTGTGTTACGGGTCAGTTTTTTGGAAGTTGGAGGGTTTTGTCGAACGCTTACGCCCGCCACTAAACCCAGGTGTACCTGTGTTTCGTGTGGGCTTCAGCACACTTACCTCTTTGAGATTGGAATATTATTGCGATAGTGGGGAGTCATCGGCACGCTGAGTACCACACTATCTAGACTGTTCTTTGAGATTTCGCAACTGGCAGTCTTCAAGTATTTGCGACAAAGCACCGTGCTTATACAAAACAAGAAACGGATCTAGCGCTTCCTTAGTTTGTGCGCACTTCCTTCAAACCTGTTTTGTTCATCTAACGGGAGTGAGGATAGTACGCTGCCATCAATCGGACTTCTCTACTCTTTATTCTTGACAAACTGCATTTGTTAGACACAAAATAATGCCGCCTGCAAAATGAGCCTCCTGCTGCCTGCAGAGGAGGCGCAGCTTGCGCTGGTGGTTGTCGTCGACCGAAGCGAGGTCAGGTCCAGCGTCGGATCCAACGGATTGGTCTTCACCTTCGCGGTCATCCGCAGCAGCTCGTAGCACCTCTGCTTCCATGTGCCTCTGTCCCATTCACGGATCTTGACTGTTCATAGGGGGCTTGAGCCTGCTGCTGTCGAGTCTAGGCTTCTATCACAGGTTTGTACAGGTTAGCACAGGCTATCTGTGATTGGTGTGAGTACAGCACATTCCCTTCCTTTTGAGACTTTGCATGGCGGTAACCAACATGGCTCGTCGAGGAAATACGGGACTCTCACCCTCCGTGGATACCCCATTCCAGGAGACTTACCTCGACGCCAGTTGTGTCCCCAAGCAGCTTGCACCACATTCCGGATATCCGTAGAACACCGGTTCAGGCTTGGGCTCTGCCCTGTTCACTCGCCGTTACTAGGAGCATCGCTGTTGCTTTCTTTTCATGCGCAGTCTGGAGTAGTTCCTACAAGCAGGTGCTCGTTTCAACAAGAAGAACGGAGGAGTGGCTGAGACAAGGTGCTTTGCCGAGCGGTTCGTTTGCGGGAGAAACGGCCACGGGGGGTGATGATCTATACTTTTGAGGCAAGAACGCAAGAACTGTGAGGTCTTTCATCTTTTTACACACACACCCTCCCCGTGCACGAGTGCGGTGTGGATCTTTGGCGGGGGAAGGGGGGGAGATGGGAGTGCGAACACGCGCTTGGAGTGACTGTGCTGAGCCAATTCACCTACCCCCCCTGAAAGCGACCCGAGCTCGATCACGCCGCATCATCGAAGATAGAGATGTGCATTCCGGATATGACAAGTATGTACTTGTCATATGACAAGTACATGCTTGTCATAGTGCTTGTCATAATCTGACAAGTACATGTACTTGTCATATGTACTTGTCATCCGTATGACAAGTACGTGGTGTACCAGCGACGAGAAGAGAGGTGCCACAAAACGACCGCCCGAGACCGACGAGCCAGAAGGTAACAAACGCCGGAAACAGGACACGGTGCGCTTTATGAGGTAATCACGAAGGAGAGCAGATGCAGATTGTCGCCACAGATTCTTTGCATTCTAAGCCAAACGATGAAGACCAACTGGAACTCGGTAGCCACTTGGCTCGTAGGTCCGTGGCTCTGCAGTACCGCCGAACACGTGAAGTTTGGCCCCCGTGCAGCAGGCTTTCCCTGGTGCCTTTCAAGGCGAAAAAGGCGTATCAGGGGAACGTCGGGGAAGAAGTCTGTCCATTTATTTCTCTGTTCTTTTTTTTTGTTTTTTTAGCGCCTGCAGAAAGTGCGAGGCTTTTTGTCACATGCACACATTTGTTCGTATGTTTTCCGCAAATCGCGGAACGTGGCTGCACGCGCAGAGTGGCTAGTTTTTTTTCCCGTCCCAATTGGATAGAGCAGGGACTGTGCTTATTTCGACGGAGACTAGTCGGTTGGCTAGAGGGAGAAACAGTACAGCTCGAATAGTTCCTCTTTGATGAAACGCCTGCACAGGTGCTTATGTGCGTTCATGCAACAATACTCCGGTTCTAGATCTTCTACCGTATAATTGGAATAATGTTGAACTGGACTAAAGCTGGAACGGGTAAATGACAGACCGGGTAAACCCTGGGACACGCGGGGTTTATCCCAAGTAGTCACCTGCCTAACTGTCCGACGAAGAACGCACTTCAAAGACTTGTGGCAGATCGTTCCAACGAAGCAAACGGCGACCACTGTCGACCGTTCTTTGGCCTCTCACCAGTTCGTCCTTGAGTGGTAAGCGTTTATTGTGTTCGGTGTGTCAGGGTCCCCTTGTGACCATTGAGGCTGGGAGTCGAGTAGTGAAAGGGATGTAGACATATTTGCATGTTTACTATGGCCAGCCAATTTTGTGACTAGTGCCGAGAGAAAATTCGCCACGAATTTAGCCATGGGCCCCCCCACGCGCATGTCGCTCTGTCCGATTTGCCCTCCTCCCTCTTTTGGCATCGTCTCATATGTGTTCAACACCGCACTCGTCCCGTCTGCACCGTGTTTTGGTCCTTTATGCCAAGGACGCTTGGACCAAGAACTTCGTATACGAAGCGAAAGAAGCTCTGGACGAACGTATACCGAAGAGCGGACGTGTTGTTGGACAAGGACAAGACACGACAAAGACCGCAGAAGCACACAGGCACACCCTCCCCCCCCCCAGTAGTAGTAGTAGTAGTTGGAACTTGTTATGCAGTAGTAGTAGTAGTAGTTTCAGCTTAGTGTGAGTTTGATCAAGGTAGTATGTGTCGTCCTAATCCGGGAACAAGTCAGGGAGAAGAACGGAGCAATCTTTACATACAAACGAGTGACTTAAGGTGGCCGCTTGAGCGGCGCCAATTCGAGCGTAAATAAATAGCAGCAGTGACGCGTCGGCAGTATTTGCACTTCCCACACAGAACTACCGCAGAAGCACACAGGCAACACTCTCTCAAAAAAAAAAACTGCATTGTTTGGGCGGACTTATTTCACAGGCTCACGTGCAGTCCACGAGTTTGAAGTTTTGTCCCAGTCTATATGGATGATGCGGCCTAGACTATATCGCCACAGAATGTTTGCAGTCTGACCCAAAACTATGACATCACACTTTTTTCCCGCTGGAGTACGTCTTCCTGTTGCGTTAGTGGGGAGTCATTTGCAAGCAAATGAGTACCACACTATGCACTGGATTACAAGGTCAGTCGCATGTTACACTTTCGATGGCATATTGACTTCCCTTCACGGTTTGAAAACGCACCCAACGGCCACGTGGCAGTTGGGTCCGCCTGAAGATAACAACAGAATTGGCGCGCGAGGCGCAGCAGCTGTTCCTCTGTCTGTGAAGAGCATCGCGCTCTTCCAGCTCAGTGACGGAATCAGCTAGTGGGCAAGCTTTCTGCAGTTGTCGAGCTTCGAGTAGACCATGGCATATTCAGGGCTGTTTTCTTCGTCTTCCTCGTGAAGGATGTTAAGGGCCTTCGTGAAGTCCTTGATCGCGTCTTTGTACCTCTTCATCCGCTGCAGGATCGTCCCACGTGTCGTGTACGCCAGCCAGTGCTTGTCGTCGCATTCGATGGCTTTGTTTACCTCCTTCACTGCGTGCATGTTCGCAGATATGTCGGCAGCGTTCGTCGAGATTATGTTTGCCCTCTGGATGTACGCCATCTGTGATACGTGGCGAAGGTACACAATCGTGGTCAACACAAACTCAAGAGGTCCATATAACTATCCCGATAGCATACTTTCAACAAAACCGTACACCGCGAGAGTAGGAGAAAGTAGACCTAAATCAAAAAGGACGTGGTTGCAGGTGGCAAATTGGCAAATTATTACATGAGAAGGCCCTACTTGGGCGGTTCAGCTAGTTTTCTTGTATAAGCACCTGCTTTGTAGGAAATGCTTGAGGAGACTGCCAGTTGCGATAGATCAAAGGAGGTAAATGTGCTGTAGCCCACACGAAACACAGGTAAATATCTGGGTTTAGTGGCGGGCGTAAGCGTTCAACAAAAAAGACGCACTTTGTAGTTGTATTGTATTCTCCCCCTCTAGCCTCCTTCGAAATGAGCACAAGGCAGTCCCTCGAGCATTTCTCACGCACATTCGCATGTGGCTGAAAGAAATCCACACCAAGCACTTCTTGTCTGTCTCGACGGCTTTCGCATAGTCCGCCAGCGCCTCGTCGAACCGTCCTTCCTTTTCCTGGATGTAGGCGCGGTTGTAGTACGCCCCTGAATTGTCGGAGTCAAGCTCGATCGCTCGTGTGAACGCATCCCGTGCCAGACGGTGCGCGTCGGGCTGCTGCGAAGACGTGTACGCCCGGCCTAGAATGGCGTAGTTCTGCGGGTGTAAGGAGTCTTTCGAGACTGGAGGTCCTATGAACATGCAATGTGGATAGCCTCTATTCGAGCCAACCCCAGTTTTTCTGTGAACGAGTTTGAAAAGTGTGTATTGTTTTCGACTGGAATTAGTGCGGAGCTAGCTTTTTCCCCCCCTGCCGCGTGTGGGGGGATGCGTAACGAGCTCAGGGGCCGAAACGGGGGTCTCCGTCGTGAAAGAAGCTTACTCTCGAAACACACCAACACACCACCAGGTACACCACAGGAATAAACAGGCGGCACAAGGAACCCCTGTACGTTGGAGGAGCAGAGTACGTTCCGACGTATGAAAACGAAAAAACGAAAACGAATACTGCCCAAAAGCATAGGGGTGGCAGAGTGACCGGGCGTCGGCCTTCAGGCCGGTAGGCCCGGGTTCGGACCCCGCCCATCACACTTTTCCGGTCGAAAATTGTTTTCGAGATTTGTTGCGTTTCGGGGTCTAATGTGCCCGAAATCCGCGTTTTTTTGCGGAGTTTCTCAGTATCTCGCGGTATTCGGGTCACCCTGCCGGTCCCCCCGTGCTCGGTGGGTCGGGGGGAAAATGTTTCTTGGGTTTGAAGAGCGCGTGCACGGTGAGGTCCAGCCTCAGAAGCTGGAGTTAAAGCGGGAGTCTTGAAAAGCGGGTGTGCCACACCCGAAAAGCGGGTGTGCCACACCCGAAAAGCGGGTGTGGCACACCCGAAAAGCGGGTGTGGACTCCCGCTTTTCGGGTGTGGAACCCGGTTTTACGTTGGGGTTTTGGGGTTTTCTTGCGTTCTTTTTACCTGCGTTCTTTTTACCCGATTTTACGTTGGGGGTTTGGGGAGGTTTTGCGTTCTCTAAGCCCATTGAACCCCAAAAACAGTTTTTTTGGCTCGAAATATTTGTCTTCAGTAGGTATTTTATTATCTTCCCCACAGCCTTCAGGTGGGGCCACTCACTCTTCAACACACACTTGCACCATGTCGTCCGTCGCAAGTCTGCCACGAACACCTGAAGACGCGAACAGAAAGCGGAAGCGCGCTGACAACGGCAATGACAGCGACAACGAAGACGAACAAGCGGTGTCAACGGTTGTGTCAGAGTTCATCGAGACCTACCTGGTCAAAAAGGTAGGTGTAGCACTGCGACTCAGCAGCCTCCGCCTCCTCATTGAAGAAGTGATGTCGACGAAGCTTCACAAACAGTCGCCGATCCTCATGCGCTGTATCAACGAGCATGTCACGGCGTCAAAACTGAGCGCTGGGGAGGTCAAGATGATGGCAAAAAATAAGACCCTCCCCGCCCAGTACCGCGTGGAAAGTAAATCACGCGGGACACAGGATGTTAAGGTGTTCGGAGTCACCCTGCGCAACAAGGCCATCGCTGCATGGAAGCAGGAGGGGCACGCGAAGTACGCCCTCTACAACAGGGTGCGTCAAGCAACAAAACCCACGTTCAGGGACGCAGACCTCCAAACGGTACTTGCTTCAATCACCCAAGACCAGAGCACGGACGCCTCCCAAATCGAAGAGCAGAAGCCAGCCCGCGTCACCTTCCCTGTTACGACGCCGGGCGCGCCAGACGAAGGGTTCCATGTCACCCTCATTGAAGGACTGTTCACAAGGGTGAACTACAGGGTGAGCTGTACAACTGTAGATCTGGAGTGCATCCGGGTTGTCCCGGAAGGCAGCAGTGTGCCATCAGGAGTGTACCCGCTGACGTATGTTCTCGAGGGGACTATCGACGACCAGAAGCCCGTGCAGTGCAGACAGCTGCAGCTTGGCGTATGGCAAGTCAAGGTCCCCCTTGCGCGGCCTGCAGCAGTTGCTGGGGAGGGCGTAGCGGGAAACGACATGGACGAGGAGTACCGGAAGATCATGGGTATCATCCTCAAACCCGATGTTGAAGAACCCCAGCAGACGGCATTGCAAGCACTGCTGGTCGAAGATGGCATTGAAGACCTCTAGGGGAGAAAAGTGGGTACTGACCACCAGTCGGACTCCGCACCCCTTCATCAGCTCTGCTTCCGTGTTCAACGTCGCTGCCCACAGGCAGGTCCCGTCGACATTCGCACTCATCACCATCATCAGCGAGTTCCATCCCTTTCTCAATCACCACCGGTAACGCGTTTCCACTCGTCGGTGCGTTCGGTGTTCCTTCTTTCTTCTTTGAGAGCTCAGTTCCTGGTTGGAGGACGTAGCCGCAGCCCTCGTCGGTCTGTTTCTTTGCCGATCCGTTTCTTCATGTAGGAGCCGCTCCTTGTGCTATCTGCAACTACGAGAACTTGCAGTTCGGGATATGGGACTCTGAGAGGAAGCAGTATTCTAGCTTGCTAACTCGGTTGATATTCTGCATGATTGGTTGCTGTGGAACAAGGCCATCAACGCATCAAAGCCGCATAGAGCGTGTGTTTGTGCAGCGGAAACCGACAATGACGAACAGCAATATCTGGATGCCCCCGCGATGCCCATCTGCGCAGTGGCAGGTACCTCAGTCGCAACTCATCAAAAAACAACACAAGCACACGCAGGAAGAAAATAATGAGGCATGCCGTCAGCAAAAGCCGTTATCCATGAGGTGGGCCATACTCTCATGGAGGAACGCCATGCGACACGGACCTCGCAGAGAAAGTTGGGTCTTGTAAACCGTTCGCACAAGAGGAAGACAGGGCTGAGCCTCGGAACGTCAGCAAAGCGCTGCAAAAAGATGGAGAAAGAGCCGCGCTCCCGCGTACAGATAAGGTTGAAACAGGGACTAGTCGGCGCATTCCAGTTCTTAGAAGCGGAAGGCTGGCGTGCATCCACAACTGTGTCTTGCCTACCGCTTCTTGGTGTACTGTATACTGACGGATATACAGTCAGAAACTCGCTGAGGTCACGCAACGCACGCACGCGTCTTTCCATGTCTCTGGTCAACCCGGAGACCGGAAACTATGTCCCGTCCATTACGGTTGTCGACAGGAAGAAAGCTCGTTTTAGCGAGTTTGAGAACCGGTTTCTCAACGGCGACATATTGCGTCTTCACGCTGCAAAGGTTGTGCGCCCGGTGTATTCTGACAGCAGCGATGTTGTGACTCGAGTCCAGATTCGAAAGCTCACTGGGGATCACTTCGACAGGTGGCTGAGGCTCGTCGGCTGCGGTGGAACGGGCCACCGATGCGCAACATGCGCTGTCCCGATATCCAAATGGAGCTTACACATGCACCGGTTTCCGCACCTCACCCTGTCTGAAATGGCCCAATCTGGGTACATGTCGTTGCTGAGCTCAGTGGTACCCTTTGCACGTTATGTTTCTCCAGCGCTGCATGACATCAAGGGCATGGGGTTGTCATTGTTCAAACACCTAGATGTTGAAAGCATGTCAGTGTTGCAAGCTCTGTGCAGCAGCATGAACATCGACGTCAGTCAGAACGCCACTGGAGCACATGTGAGAACAATTGTGCGCATGATGGCGGAGAAAGAGCTTCCGACAACATATCGTTGGCTATTTGTTTGCTTGTCCGAACTTGTCGCCTTCCGGTATTCGGACGTGCCGTGGCGTTACTGGGGTCGAAAAGAATCTGCCGCCGGTGTCCCCTTCCTCCGTGCCCGTTTGTCGGCGCACATCTTCCTCCACCTTTTCGAGAGAGTACGCAAGGGAGCAACAAGAAATGCGTACTGCCACAGCCTCAACCACTGGTGGGATCCCATGGATGCACTTCCGCTTCAGTGTTCGGATGAAGCTGAAGAAGCTGAAAACGGAGAGCGGAAAGCTGATGTACCCACGATAACCAGTCCAAGAAGCTGCGAGGTTGATCTGGCATTGGCGGAAGAAAAACGGAGAACCCGACGACCTGAGTGGAAGGTTTCTGAGCTGTCCCAGACCGGAATACTTGGAAGAAAGACAGTACTGGTTTGCGACTGCCTGCACCGCGATGTGCGTAGCAAACTATCCCTTGTTGTTCTTTGTGAGCAGCTCGTTGCAATGCAAAACAACTTCGTCTTTCATGGGGGGCAGTACACGGCATTTGTGTTTCCGAGTGGAACTGGAACTATCCGTGTGTGCTTTTGTGAGGCACCAGAGGCACCCCCGCAACTCGTGCCATTTGTTCCAGATGAGCGCATAAAAAGCGACCTCGTCCAGAGAGCGCAGAAGGAGCTGCAGGATGCAGAAAACGATGTTGAAACAGTAAGTGACGAGGCTGACGAACCCGAGGAGTGTGAGGAAGAGGAGGAAGTGGAGGAGGATGAAGACGAAGAGTCGGAGGAGGAAAGTGAGGCGTATCTGCATTGCGACTTTTGCAATAAAAGAACCGTTGAATCATCTATGGCAGCCCATATTGACGCAGCGCATCGCGATCCCGTTGAATGCTTGTGCATGGCCAACTGTTCAGAATGCCACACAAAGGTGAAGGTGAATGGAATGAGTCAACATATCCAAAAAAAACATCCTTCTCTCTTCAGTGAGCCTCTCCGATGCAAGCTGTGCTGGAGAAAGCTTGGGTCAAAGAGTGCGTGGACACGGCACATTCGTCAACATGACTTGCGTGCCCTATAAGTCATTTTTCAGTTCATTTTTTCATTTCACGAGTGCTTAGCTTGTGTAAGCTTAGTTGCACCCATCAAAATGCTCTAAACCAGTTGCACCCATTCAATCGTTCGTTTGCAGCATCAACACGCCCCAAAGTGGGTCGAACCAGAGCCAGATGCAGAAGCAGCATTGACAGACACAGGGTGGACTCCCAGCGTGGGCAAGAAAGCAGCCCACAGCAGAGGTGCAAGAGAACGTCAGCTCATTAGTTGCGGACGAAGGCGACCAGATCGCGAACTACAGGAGACAAAAGAAGCCTGTTGAAGAGTGAGCTGGGCCATCTGAAGATGTATTCTGTGGGGAAAACAATGAAAACCTCTGCTCAAAACGGAAGCTCGAGGTCTGGAGGAGTCAGATACCCTAATCTGGGGTCCGATTGGTAAAAAGAACGCAATAAAAAACCCAAAGCCCCAGCGCAAAGCCGGGTCCCACACCCGAAAAGCGGGAGTCCACACCCGCTTTTCGGATGTGGCACACCCACTTTTCGGGTGTGGCACACCCGCTTTTCGGGTGTGGCACACCCGAAAAGCGGGTGTACCCCACACCCGCTCGCAAGGCCGCTCTTCAGCTCCAGCCTCTGAGGCTGGACCTCACCGTGTGGTGCTTGCACCACTGAGGGGGGGGGTCAGTGCTGATACTAAGCCTGAGACTCAAAACGAAGTTGCTAACCCTGGGTGGGGGTGGGTACCCCCCCCCCCCCCGAGAGACTCTTTCCACCCCCGGCCGAGGTTTTTTACCCCCGGGTTAAAAAGAGATTTTCCGGGGGTGGAAAGAGATTTTCGGGGGGTGGAAAGAGATTTTCCGGGGGTGGAAAGAGATTTTCCGGGGGTGGAAATTTTGGTGAAAATTCTTAACTTTTTTTGGATTTTTTTGTTGTAGTGCCTCATCAATCGGGGGGTCGTGTGGGGATCATACTGGTCATATTGGGTCATGTTGCTCGGTGGGACCGGGGGGTGGTGTTCCCCCCGGTAACGAGCACCGACCTTAGCTTCACCCGGACTATTACCACCCTGGCCAACTTCGCTTCGTGCCCGAACTTTTTTTAGTACCAGCGCCTAGCACCAGAACTAAGCTTCACCAGAACTTAGCATCGCCCGGACTTAGCTTCGCCCGAACTTTACTGTTCCCCGAACTTTAACTGCTGCCTCCAGTCTCGCCACGCGCCAGCCTTAGCTGAGCGCACGTACCTTTTAGAGTGCAAGTTCACTTAGAGATCCGGGGGTTTTATAGTCTCCGGCGACCATTGTCGTAAAGGTTCCGATCGTATGTTAGCGTGCGTATCGTATCTACTGTAGGTGGCAGTACGCTTGTGCGTGTGTCTTTGTTGCCTATTGCCGTGCGTCGTCCGAATCTTCGTCTCCGTCTTTCTCGTCGTCACTCTCCTCCGGCGGGGTGCCGTCTTTCTTCTCGACGATGCGAGCGGCGACGGCGGCCTTTGATCGCAGGCCATTTGCTGCCAAGCACCCCCCGACCGGTCGATTTGCCACTTTTGTGGCCCTCTATTCGCCGGGCGGTGCTGTCAGCACTTGTTCCGCGTCGCATCAAGTACATGATGCTGGCGGTTGGGGGATCGGCGACCGCGACTCAATTAAGGTGCGGTCAACAGTGTCGCCACGTGAAGGCCCCCCCATGACAACTGGTTGACCGGTTTCATTTCCCTTCTCTGGCCCGCTAGCAGCGACGGACCTCGCTTCGCGGTGTGTCCTCTACCACATACCGAGGAGGTGCTGTGTATGCATACACATACGTTGCTGCTGCTACGTACACCTACTACGTGTGGAGAGGATAGCAGTACGTGCTACTGCATGGTGGTGTATGCATACACTACGTGCTGCTGCTACGTGGTATCACATACCACTGCATGCTGCTACGTGCACCGTGTAGATGCTACGTACGCATACGCGGTGCCAGCACGAGGGGAGAACTTGGAGATACAGAGAAAGAAGAAATGCGTAGTTTTGTTTTATTCTTTTACTTGTTAGTTGTCGACAACTTGTTTTTGTGTTGAGGTGTCATTCAGATGTAAATCTAAAGCCGCCCACGTCAAATTTTGTTAAGCATTAAGTTCTTTTAAGTACATGAACCACATGGATTAGCATGTTAAGCAGCGGCTGCCAAAACTTGCCGAAAAGCAGAGGGTTGGATGGAGAGGACGCAGGCGTGCGTCGGGGCCCGTGAGGAAGCACCGGCCACCTTGCAAGATGAGAATACCTGCCCTGGAAAGAAGCACCCTTTTACTCGCGGGGGTAAGCACCCTTGCGGGGGAGCTCTTCCGTGTGCCTCCATGCGGAAGGACACTGGGCCTTTTAAGAAGGCCGCGAGAGTCGGCTGAGCCGGGAGCTACCGGAGAAGGTGTGTATGTGCTTAGGTATTACAACCTGGTTCGATTGCGGGATAATAAAACCTCGGGGATAAAAGACTGCGTGTTTTTCCCGTTCAAGGAAAAAATAAAAAATAGTCGGAAAAACGCAAAACACAGCGTTTCCAGGAAAGGTAGGTAGGGTGAGTGGTATTCGAAGGCACCGGGGGAGCTGGAGGGCAGACCCATGTGATACAAGCCGCGGGTACCTTAGGACAAAGTTGCGGAGGTGTGTCAGCTCTGAGCCACCAAAACGAAAGCGCCGACCAAACCGCCTCAGAACCACTCCCCACAAACGGTCAATATCGGCAAACCCCTGTAACCTCTGAACGAATACCCTGGATCTTTTTGTTGAACGCTTACGCCCGCCACTAAACCCAGGGTTACCTGTGTTTCGTGTGGGCTACAGCACATTTACCTCCTTTGATCTATCGCAACTGGCAGTCTCCTCAAGTGCTTATTCAAAAAAAAAGAAGGAACCAGCGCGGCAAATCCAGCTCGGGGTGGAGGCACCTTGTGTGCTAGCAAGCAGAAAAGAAGAGCGCAAGCGCCCGTGGCGGCGACTGCACGTCCTGTGGCAGGCCGGCTGGCAGGCTGACGTCGTCTCGTCGTTCTTGCGAGGTGGGGTGCGGGTCTGCGTCGTGACATCGGCCACCGACCCTCCGTTCCGCGTGTTGCAGCGGGAGGAGGCACCTGACCTCCGGGTGAATCCCTTCGACGGAGGGGAGATGCCGAGGGAGCGGGGAGTGTTCCCTTGGTCGACTGTGTGAGGTCGCTGTAGACAACGGCGTTTGCGCTGGCCAGTCACGAGGAGGCCGAAGTGCGGAAGCAGTACAAGAAGCCTTTGGCACGTTGCGAGTGTCTTGCACTTTTTCATATTTATAGCGGGGGTATGTACGCTCTCTAAGGTACTGCGACAAAGAAGGGGTAGGAAACGGAAATCCGCGAGGTATGCCTCCTCCAGACTCCGAGGGCGAGGCCGTCAACCTGTTCATTGCAAGCACAACTTCCACCTGAAAACTGGACACCGTTCAACCCACTTAGCCTCCACGGGGGAGCAGACCCTGGCAGCCCGAACAGCGGCAAAGAGACGGCGGAGGAGATGGAAGACGGCCTGAAAGGACATGCTGGAAAAAGCGGGCGCGATAGTACGCTAACGACGCGGGTGTATGACAGCGGACCTAAGCATCAGACGTCCGGAAGGAGCGGCGACTACGCAGAGCTTCCACCCTTGCCTCACGTTGCTCCCTCTGCCCCAGTTGGTCGTGAGGTGGGTCACGTTTAGCGTCCCAATTGTCAGCGTCTTCCCTCTCCTCGTCGTAACCTCGTCGTGCCGTACGTTCAGCATGCTGAACGTACTGATTTCAGCACGTTGATTTTCTTAGTTTCTGTACACATGCTGAATCAGTACGTGTACACGTGCTGAAATCAGTACGTTTTCAGCACGTACTATCTTTTCTGCAGATTCATCTGGGGAATCAACCGCAGTACCGGGGATTCCGGTCGCGCAGATCCTGCTGTCGCTTACCACCGCGACACTGGAGGGTTGAGGCCGGAGAGGAGGCAGAGGCAAAGACATGCAACACTGGCAGGTGAGCTCCCTATGCTCTATTTCTTTTTTGCCTGACCCTACGTACTGATTTTCAGTAGGTATTTAGCTCCAAGACAAAAGAGCTGCGTAAGCCCTGGCCTCCCTACTGCGTTTCGGCGCTCGTTCTCTCATCTGCCGTGGACCCGTCTTTCGTTGTGCTTTTTCAAGAAACCAAGACGTTACAGTGACCGTTCCTGGTTTCAATGTAGAGCAGCAAGCCAGAACAATTGAACGTAACCCGGGTTCCAGCAGTCGTAGAGTAAGTGGACGGCCCGCGGGACGGATACGTACGTGTATACGTATGCATGCATGCACGTGTACACTGTACCACTACGTATGCACAGAGGTATGCTATGTGCTGGTATCACCAGATACCGGCATCAGCAACCTCATCACGAGCTCGTGCATCTGCTGCTGCAGAGCAACGTACGCTGCGTGGTGCAATGCACCTACACGTATGGGTGCAATGTGGCACTACGAGGGGATGCTGAGGGCACCGTGTCTCCTCTGCATATCCATCCTCATATGCCAGTATTTGGACCCCAGACGCCTGTATGGGCAAATTTTTGTCGAAAGTCTTTTTCGGAATTTACACTGTGCTTCAAGACTGGACGGAACTCCGTTCACAATCCCACGCTTTGCCCCTCAGCACGGGGCCCGCTCTTTCGCCGACGCTCGCCTCGCGTTTTCTTCGCTGGCGGCTTCTACCCGTAGTCCATGACCGCATCGGTGACGCGCGCACCCCGATCATGTCTCCTGGCGGCAGTGGCTGTATCGCCTCTTCGAGGGGTGCTGCCGATTCAACTCTCTCAAGCCACACTTCCATGGACCCCGAGGATACCGCTTCGAACCAAAAGTTTTGAACTAAGTGGTTGCACGCGGCGGGTTCTTCGAGAACCCCTTGACCAGTGTGTGGCCTGAGAGCGCACGTCGTCAACAAAGTAGAACTTCGGGAATTTTCTGAGTAGGAACGGTACTCCTTCTTCGCAATGCCGAAGCCTAGCTGGCCCGAGGTCGCGTCGGTGTTTATCGTTCCGGCTTCAACCAGACGACGGGACCGCGGTCTGCCTTCCGCGCGACTAATACTCCCAGCTTCCCAGAGGCGGCATCGAGTGCACCTACTGCTTCTCACTAACGCGCTACTGGTACGTGATGTTGCCGCATATTAGAACATCTACGTCTCTTGCGCACGTTGCACACAGCGTAGTTGCCATGTACTGAAAACATCTTAGGCTCTCATGGGGTCGTACGTGTACTTGTCTTGTATTGAACCATCTTAGTCTTACACCGAAGTATGGAGAACCTGCGGCGCAAGCACACAGCCATGAAGACTCTGCCAACTACTGGATCCTGTTCGATACCATCTTCATGTCGACCGTCACCGTGGATCCACCCTCTGGACCCTAAGTGAAACGAGGCCTACCAAAATCATGGTTCTGAGTTCGAATCCGCTGGAATACGCTGGAAGTTTTCATTCAAGTGGCCATGTGTTTTGATGTTTCTATATTACTCAAAGACAAAGCGTTTTTCAATAGTGGTCAGAAGGGACGAGCGTGCGTCTTCGAGATAGAGGAAACAGGTACGCAGATCCTGGTCTCGATGGCAAGGCGCGTGGGAGTGCAACAGAACTTGAACTGCAGGGGTAGGCTTGCTTTGTCGAAGGCTAGGGATACTTGATAACGTCGTCCGAAGCAGGCGCGAGAAGAGGGGGGCCGGAACAGAGTGTCAGCGACTCCGCGGGGACAATGACTGCCTGACCGCAAAATTCGCCGAGCGGGAGAAGGAACTAGCCTCATAACACAGTTAGAGTGCAGGGCCCATCTATCCGGTCGCCCCACTACTGTCCCGTACTACTACGGCGGGCGTAAGTCGCTACGTCGTGGGCGCGGTGCGAGCCGAGGCCCAGTCAAAGATGATGACTGCACCGATGGTGGCGCAGCCGGGGGCGTTCTGACTGACGGGCGAGACCCGCCTGGCAGGCGTGCGTCGACACGTTGTGTCGCGGGCTCTCCTCCTTTTAGCAATAGCCCGCCGTATGGCGGCGGCTAGCATCTTGACGGAGAATCTCAACTCCCACTGAACAAAAGATACGTTCGTGCGGATAGTCAGGCACGGCATCGTTCCAACTGTTACGGCGAATTGTTTCCAGCTTGCCCAACATACTAACTATAACTCTAAAAATCGTACACCGCGAGAGTAGGAGAAAGTAGAAAAGGGAAACTAGAGTTTTCGTTGACCGCACTACCCTGAGCCCAAATCCTGGACGTGGTTTCAGCTGGCAGATTTGGCAAATGATCATGATCAGAAGGTCCTACTTTGGCGGTTCAGTTTCCTCACACAGTTTGCATGGGGGTGGGCCCGGGAGGGGATCACAGGAGGGGAGCCGAGGGGGGCACCCGAAGGGGCTGGTACGAGCGCAGAGCTTATATTTTTCTTACCCTGCCGCTCTGCCTTTTGACGTGCATAGATTGCACTTAGGGCTACAATCTTCGTCAACACCTCTTCAGTAAAAAAAGTGAGAATATCTTTCCGGGGGAAGCGTTCTGGGGAAGGTCAACTTGAAGACCGGTTTGCTTTTCCTGAAACGGAATTGCTTCCACGATCTTGACTGTTTCAGACCAAGCTTTCGAACCCTCCTCGAGGTTGTCAGGCTTCGGAGCGCTGGCCGACTTCGCACCAGAAGCTTTGGTCATGGTTTTGGGAGAAGACTTTGCTGCAGCCTTCGAGGGTTTGGTTGCAGCCTTCGAGGACTTTGATGCGGGCTTGGAAGCAGATTTCTTCGGTGTTCCCTCAGGAGATGCCAGCAGAAATGCGATGAAGTGCACCGTTGTGTCCCCTCCATTGGGGTGGCTTAGGTACACAATGTTGGAGGGGCGGTGCATCGGCAGTCCGGCCGTGTGTCCCCAAAGCCCACTCAACAAGTGCTGCCCGCAGGACGCTGGCAGTAATGAAAAAGCCAATGTCCTTAGCCTGGCAAAACTGCTGCACCTCAAAGCAGTCCAGGGCTCTCAGAGAACCGATGCGGCGTGCATTCGCGGCGAACTCTTCTTTCGCGAAGTCAAGCATAGTCTTGGCCGCGGGCAAGACAGTCGTCTGTGTTGTCTTCCAACGCGAGGCCCGCCAAGCACAAAGGTAGCCACACTCTACCCCCTTCTGCTCGTTTCGCAGTTCCATCCTCAGTCCGTCGTTCTTTTCGCTCTTTCGCCTTCGCTGCCCAGGGACTGCAACTTAAGCGTCAAGTCGCATTTTCCGTGCTTGCAAATCCACGGTTCAGAGGTGAACTCGTTTACAGAGTCTCCTACCCCAGGGAGGGCCCGAAAACTCTCGGTTGCTGCGCTGTGCATCCCAAGAGCTTGAGGAATCTACGACCATCCAGCTGCCAAACTGAACTGGGTCGAATGCTCCCGCGGCGATCATCGTCATCACCTGAAGCTCTTCCGGGTTCAAGGAATCATTGGGCTAAAACTACATTGAGCAGGTAAAAAACACAAAGGGAGGGAGTTATAAATGAAGACACCGACAGCGCAGCGGAGTTCACCGTTCAGCTTTTCGGTGAATACCGCCCTGGTACGGATAACGGCGTATCCGTTTGGTACGGATAACGGTAAGGCGGTCCTGAACGGCTGTTCGGTGAGGTGTCAGCCGTGAAGTCGGTTCGGTATACCGTTTGTTTCCGTGCTGGACGGAGACTGCGGCCCGGCCGGCTGAACGGTGTGAGTGGTGGTCGCGGTCGCGGTCGTTCAACAACGCGTCGGCCATACGGCAACACGAGAAGCAGCTTTTCCCGGACCCCCTGATGATAAGAAGATAATGCACCTGACTGAACATTGTACATCAGACCCATCCGTTGTTCCGCATTCAAGGTTTTAACAAAACACGCAAGGGCATTCTGGGGTCTCGCGAGAAGGTTCGAAGGTTCCAGAAGTTCCTGAGGTTTGACTTTTTCTCGGCGGAAACAAAAATCGCGCCGAGAAAAGGTCCCTTCCCGGAATCGAACTGTGGACCTTTGAAGTGAGAGTGCCCTCCCCCCCTGCCGCTGGGCCACAAGGCCTGAAGAAAGACGGTTTTGCTGTTCGTTGCGCCGGGAAGCTAGCAGCATGCCTCTGCTCTTCCTTCTGGGCTTGCTGGCTGAGGAGCCAGGTTCGTGGCGGATGGACGGGGAAAGCTACTTCTGCATTCCCTGCCAGAGCGCCGTTTCGCGGGCACACGTGCGGCGGCACCAGGAAACAGAGGGCCATGTAAACCTGCATCCCGCCGGGCTTGCCACGGTCCAGCTCAACGAATTGTTGAGAGACGAGCCGAACGCGTGGCGGATGCAGGGGGATCGCTTCTTCTGCATCCCCTGCAAGAGCGGCGGCTTCGCCTACACGAACGCGGCGGCATCAGAAGCACAAGTCGCACCGGGCGAAGTTTGCGCCCCCTCCGCCCGCCGTGCCTCATGGCGTGGTCCAGCTGAACCGGTTGTTGGAGGAAGAACCTGGTGCGTGGAGGATGGAGGGGGTGCGCTTCTTCTGCATCCCCTGCCAGGCCAACTTCGCCTACTCGGGCGTGCGGCAGCCCCAGCGGGGGATTCCTCACAAGAACAAGATTTCCCCGCCTCCACCACCGCCTCCGCCTCCGCAACCCGTCGCCGGGCAGTGCCGCCAGCTGCCCCCCGAAGTGCAGGCCAGGTGCCCTCCATCTGTCCGGCTGCTGAGAGCCCCCTGCGCGACGTCGAGCCGGACCTCCCGAAGATCGTCGAGGCGTACCGGGAGCGCTTCGAGGACGCGCACGCGAACGGATGTGCCGTGTGCGGGACGTGGCTCGTGCAGGAGGTCTGCGAGCCGGTTGGACACGTACCCGCAGCTGAAGGTGGCGAGCCCGTGCATTAGCACGTGGCTAAAAAAAGAAACAGGCGTGTGTTTGTTTGTACGTGCGCGGGGGAGGACTAGCCTGCCAGTGAATGATAGTGAGTTAACATGATCGTTCGGCTAATCTTCTCCAAAACACGCTGCCAGCGTTCTCTTTCGCGTTTACAAGGCATTGTTACTACGTAATGTTCTCCACCTTTGGTGTGCGTCTCGTGCTGCAATTTGCTCCAGTCTCAGTGCCGCTGCGTAAAAGGGTAAGTAGAAAACGAACCAACTGTTAACCCCTTACGGACGGAGGGAGGGGCGGGGGGGTTAATGTTGGGAAAATGTACTTTTTCGGGAACTTCGGGCCGCAGTCAAAAATGGTCGCAAATGGAGAGAATGGGGGCCTAGGGGTGCATTTTGATCATTTCCCAGCCGTTCTTTCAAACGCGCACCTCAGAATCAAACGCGTACACATGCAGAGTGACACAGGAGACACCTGGTCGGAAAACCCAACAAATATCCGAACAACACCTAGAACTGTTGTCCAAAAATAACCGACGAACCCCTACAAAAAAAAAAAGAGAGAGAGAGAGAGAGAGACGAGTTAGAGTGCAGGGACCATCTCTCCGGGGAGTTTCCGGTCTCCTCACTTCTCTTCGCACTGCTACGGCGGGCGTAAGTCGCTCCGGAGGCGCGCTGCAGGTTGCGGCTCTGCTGCAGTGAGTGGCGGCACCGGAGTTGGTGCTGCAGCGGGCGCTCTGGCCGGCGGGTGAGCTCGTCTCGCGGGGAAAAAAACAAAAATATTTAGGCCAAAACACAATTGGTGAACAGAACTACTAAAAATGGTGAAGAAGAATGTGCGCTTTGCCGAAGACATGTCGGAGGAGCCAGACACCTCCTCCGCGTCGGACACAAGTGAATCGGATGATTCCTTGAAAGAGAAAACGAAGCCAGCGAAAAAGTGCTTTGCGAGAGGTTTATACCCTGTACACGCGAAGAACAAGAAACTTTTGCCTTATCATTTTCATCACCTTTGGTCAGTTGATGCTGATCGTCGGTTGCTTCGTTTATCAGTGCAAGCCGCAACTCCGGAAATGTTCCAAATTTTTTTCTTGAACCCGGAAGAGCTTCAGGTGACGACGATGATCGCCGCGGGAGCATTCGACCCAGTTCAGTTTGGCAGCTGGATGGTCGTAGATTCCTCAAGCTCTTGGGATGCACAGCGCAGCAACCGAGAGTTTCGAGCCCTCCCTGGGGTGAGGATGGAACTGCGAAACGAGCAGAAGGGGGTAGAGTGTGACTACATTTGTGCTCCGCTGACCGCGCGGTTGCGGTCCAAGGCCGTGGTTAGTACACTCCTCATCTCCTCCTGCGTCATCAGCGGCGGCTTCTTCGGGAAAGTAGTGGGTATCCAGTGACCGCGCTCGGGCGGTGTAGATGCCGGGATGCTGAGTGTAACAAACACTGGACAGTGTGTCGGGATGTCGTGTTCTCCTGCCTTGGCGGTTCCACCGTCACCAACGTCCGCGCTGCTACGGCGTTGAGAAAACACATGTCTATGCGAGAGCCTGCTTGGCGGGCCTCGCGTTGGAAGACAACACAGACGACTGTCTTGCCCGCGGCCAAGACTATGCTTGACTTCGCGAAAGAAGAGTTCACCGCGAATGCACGCCGCATCGGTTCTCTGAGAGCCCTGGACTGCTTTGAGGTGCAGCAGTTTTGCCAGGCTAAGGACATTGGCTTTTTCATTACTGCCAGCGTCCTGCGGGCAGCACTTGTTGAGTGGGCTTTGGGGACGCACGGCCGGACTGCCGATGCACTGCGCCCCTCCAACATTGTGTACCTGAGCCACCCCAATGGAGTAGACACAACGGTGCACTTCATCGCATTTCTGCTGGCATCTCCTGAGGGAACACCGAAGAAATCTGCTTCCAAGCCCGCATCAAAGTCCTCGAAGGCTGCAACCAAACCCTCGAAGGCTGCAGCACAATCTTCTCCCAAAACCATGACCAAAGCTTCTGGTGCGAAGTCGGCCAGCGCTCCGAAGCCTGACAACCTCGAGGAGGGTTCGAAAGCTTGGTCTGAAACAGTCAAGATCGTGGAAGCAATTCCGTTTCAGGAAAAGCAAACCGGTCTTCAAGTTGACCTTCCCCAGAACGCTTCCCCCGGAAAGATATTCTCACTTTTTTTTACTGAAGAGGTGTTGACGAAGATTGTGCAATCTATTACCTGCCCTGGAAAGAAGCACCCTTTCACTCGCGGGGGTAAGCACCCTTGCGGGGGAGCTCTTCCGTGTGCCTCCATGCGGAAGGACACTGGAACACCTTTTCAGAAGGCCGCGGAAGTCGCCTGAGCCGGGAGCTACCGGAGAAGAAGGTGTGTATGTGCTTAGGTATTACAACCTGGTTCGATTGCGGGATAATAAAACCTCGGGGGATAAAAGACTGCGTGTTTTTTTCCCGTTCAATAATACATCCTCCTCCTACTGTGTATACTGGCTCTGTCTGCTGCTTCGTCTTCACGTCGCGGATGATGCATAAATCGAAAGTAGAAAGGTCAGGCAGTGATTCGGTGTGTTTGTCACAAGCGAGGGGTGAAGTTACGATGATTTTTGGGATGGCTATCCGAGGGGTTATTCAACCTTGTGTAACGAGTGTTAGGTAGTCGTCGGATACATTAATCTTCTAAGATCTGCGATCTTATACGACTAAAAATACTCGAGGGGCTGCCTTGTGCTTACTTCGAAGGAGGCTAGAGGGGGAGAAACAATACAACTACAAAATGGGTCTTTTTTGTTGCTGAACCCAGATTCACCTGTGTTTCGTGTGGGCTGCAGCACATTTACCTCCTTTGATCTTTTGCAACTGGCAGCCTCCTCAAGTATTTCCTACAAAGCAGGTGCTTATAAAGGGGGGGGTCGAATAATAACATTTATTTGACACACGCCTGGCTGTCAATTTCTTTTTTATTATTTGACCCTGTTATTATTTGACACACGGCAGTCTGGATGCAGTTCAGAGCGAAACGTTGTCGCCTTTCCAGTGTGGGCACACTTTGGTGTGAGGAATCCAGGTTCTCTGTTGTCCAGCGGTGAATTTGCATAGTGCAACACAACTGTAGTTCCTGCTCGAGCTGTGGAACTGCGATTGTGGCACGTTGACCTCTTCCTCCGGATCCTCTTCGCCTCCAGCTCCGGCGCTCACGTCGGCCTATGACTGGGCATCTTGTGAAGGCTGTGGTGCTTGGCACGGCGCCGAGCCAGAGCCGTCACATTGGCTGATGTGGTCAAGGAAGGAGGTAACGACATAGAGGTTGCACCTTGGACAGCAGTTCAGTTCAGAAACGGGTTTCGGAGCTGCGGTAGAGCACACGTTCATCCCCGTAGTTGAGTGCTTGCCTATCTGTGGTGTCCACACGTAGTCTGGCAACTTACGGAGTTTGACATCATTTTTTGCCGAACTCCCCGGGCACCCAAGGAAGTAGCCCAGTTTCTTGAAGCTAACATGCACATTAATCTTGTCGAGGGTTTTCGCAGTTGCCTGGGCCACCCACTCCGTCATGCTCACTCTTCGAGTGGCACTGTTCATCTTGGCCATTGCTTTGTCGAAGAAGTACTTAGATGAACAGACATCGTAGTAGTGTTTGAGGACGAAGAATACGTGCAGGTCACAAAACTGGACGTCTTGAGTGCAGCCAGATGGAATGATGATAACGGAAATTCCACGGTCCCGGCATAAGACTGTGCAGCAGCTTCGGTGACGTGAGGAGTAGCAGTCAACTATAAAAAGAGCAGTGCTGCAAAGCGCTTTCAACACGAAGTACACTTCTGTCACGCGTTGCAGCGCGATCGTGAAAACACCATTGACAACAGTCAATGACTGGCACTCTTCAAACAAGGAAAGCACTGCTTCAGCACCGGACTCGAGTGGATACTCATGGTAGGTTTCTACCGATGGGGCGCAGGCATTTCGCTACGGCATTTGTATTCGTATACCCCGGTCATCACACCAAAGGCCTCTTTCGCGGGCAAGCCAGTACTGGTATGTTGCAAAGACGATATGGTGCCCTAGCCTTTCTGACGTAGTTGCCGCAGGATGGCCACAAGACGGATTGTACAGCGCAACTTGAGCTGTGCGTCCTCTGGATGTAGCTCGGAACTGAGATGCGCTTGAAGCCACTGTCTCCATCCCAATTTTTTTATTATTTGACACTGTTATTATTCGACACATCATGCCTCCCCAATTTTTTTTTTATTATTCGACAAATCGAATACTAACACAGTGTTATTATTCGACCCCCCCCTTTACAAAAAAAAAAGCGAACATACCTCCGAGCAGTCCGGGGCAAGGGACACCGCCTCCTGCACGCAGGCCAAGGCCTCGTCGAGGTTGTCGCCCGACCGCAGGAGCGCGTCAGCTTTGCCGGCGTGGGCGTCGGGGTCCTCGCCGTCAAGCTCCAGGGCGCGGCAGAAGTCGTCGTAGGCGTCGCCGTTCTCGCCGAGCTTGATCTGCAGCTGCGCCCGCTGCACGTACAGGTGGGGGGACACGCTGCCGAGGGACGACGCGATTTCGAGCGCCCGTGTCCAGGCATCCAGGGCGTCCACGTTCTCGTCGAGCTTCTCGAGGGCAAGCGCCTTGTTGCTCCACGCTTCGAGACTGCCTACGGATTGGGTGTTGGTTTGGGTGGGTTTGTCGAAATAAGAAAGAGAAGCAGGGGCGCTGCATATCGTTTTCTTGGTTGTGTCCGCAATAGCGGATCATGTCGCACGCTGCCAACTACTAACTCTGAGTACTAAAAAAGGCATTGCTGACACCAAAATCTTAGTTTGATGTCTAGGCAGGCAGAAAGCTGTCTCACATCCTGCATGTTTGATGCTATCAGTCTTGTTTGAAGAAGATGTTAAACTGCCAAAAAGACAGCAGAAGTCGTCGTAGGCGCCGCCGTTCTCGCCGAGCGCTTGATCTGCAGCTGCGCCCTATGCACGTACAGGTGGGGGGACACGCTGCCGAGGGACGACGCGATTTCGAGCGCCCGTGTCCAGGCATCCAGGGCGTCCACGTTCTCGTCGAGCTTCTCGAGGGCAAGCGCCTTGTTGCTCCACGCTTCGAGACTGCCTACGGATTGGGTGTGGTTTGTCGAAACAAGAAAGAGAAGCAGGGCGCTGTGTATCGTTTTCTTGATTGTGTCCGCAATAGCGGATCATGTAGCACGCTGCCAACTACTAACTCTGAGTACTAAAAAAGGCATTGCTGACACCAAAATCTTAGTTTGATGTCTAGGCAGGCAGAAAGCTGTCTCACATCCTGCATGTTTGATGCTATCAGTCTTGTTTGAAGAAGATGTTAAACTGCCAAAAAGACAGCAGAAGTTGTCGTAGGCGCCGCCGTTCTCGCCGAGCGCTTGATCTGCAGCTGCGCCCTATGCACGTACAGGTGGGGGGACACGCTGCCGAGGGACGACGCGATTTCGAGCGCCCGTGTCCAGGCATCCAGGGCGTCCGCGTTCTCGTCGAGCTTCTCGAGGGCAAGCGCCTTGTTGCTCCACGCTTCGAGACTGCCTACGGATTGGGTGTGGGTTTGGGTGGGTTTGTCGAAATAAGAAAGAGAAGCAGGGGCGCTGCATATCGTTTTCTTGGTTGTGTCCGCAATAGCGGATCATGTCGCACGCTGCCAACTACTAACTCTGAGTACTAAAAAAGGCATTGCTGACACCAAAATCTTAGTTTGATGTCTAGGCAGGCAGAAAGCTGTCTCACATCCTGCATGTTTGATGCTATCAGTCTTGTTTGAAGAAGATGTTAAACTGCCAAAAAGACAGCAGAAGTCGTCGTAGGCGCCGCCGTTCTCGCCGAGCGCTTGATCTGCAGCTGCGCCCTATGCACGTACAGGTGGGGGGACACGCTGCCGAGGGACGACGCGATTTCGAGCGCCCGTGTCCAGGCATCCAGGGCGTCCGCGTTCTCGTCGAGCTTCTCGAGGGCAAGCGCCTTGTTGCTCCACGCTTCGAGACTGCCTACGGATTGGGTGTGGGTTTGGGTGGGTTTGTCGAAATAAGAAAGAGAAGCAGGGGCGCTGCATATCGTTTTCTTGGTTGTGTCCGCAATAGCGGATCATGTCGCACGCTGCCAACTACTAACTCTGAGTACTAAAAAAGGCATTGCTGACACCAAAATCTTAGTTTGATGTCTAGGCAGGCAGAAAGCTGTCTCACATCCTGCATGTTTGATGCTATCAGTCTTGTTTGAAGAAGATGTTAAACTGCCAAAAAGTCAGCAGAAGTCGTCGTAGGCGCCGCCGTTCTCGCCGAGCGCTTGATCTGCAGCTGCGCCCTATGCACGTACAGGTGGCGGACACGCTGCCGAGGGACGACGCGATTTCGAGCGCCCGTGTCCAGGCATCCAGGGCGTCCACGTTCTCGTCGAGCTTCTCGAGGGCAAGCGCCTTGTTGCTCCACGCTTCGAGACTGCCTACGGATTGGGTGTTGGTTTGGGTGGGTTTGTCGAAATAAGAAAGAGAAGCAGGGGCGCTGCATATCGTTTTCTTGGTTGTGTCCGCAATAGCGGATCATGTCGCACGCTGCCAACTACTAACTCTGAGTACTAAAAAAGGCATTGCTGACACCAAAATCTTAGTTTGATGTCTAGGCAGGCAGAAAGCTGTCTCACATCCTGCATGTTTGATGCTATCAGTCTTGTTTGAAGAAGATGTTAAACTGCCAAAAAGACAGCAGAAGTCGTCGTAGGCGCCGCCGTTCTCGCCGAGCGCTTGATCTGCAGCTGCGCCCTATGCACGTACAGGTGGGGGAGGGACGACGCGATTTCGAGCGCCCGTGTCCAGGCATCCAGGGCGTCCACGTTCTCGTCGAGCTTCTCGAGGGCAAGCGCCTTGTTGCTCCACGCTTCGAGACTGCCTACGGATTGGGTGTGGTTTGTCGAAACAAGAAAGAGAAGCAGGGCGCTGTGTATCGTTTTCTTGGTTGTGTCCGCAATAGCGGATCATGTAGCACGCTGCCAACTACTAACTCTGAGTACTAAAAAACGCATTGCTGACACCAAAGTCTTAGTTTGATGTCTAGGCAGGCGGAAAGCTGTCTCACATCCTGCATGTTTGATGCTAGCATCAGTCTTGTTTGAAGAAGATGTTAAACTGCCAAAAAGACAGCAGAAGTCGTCGTGGGCAGGTTTCTTGTCACTCAAACCAGACTGGACCGAGGAAAATCTGACGCCCCGACTCTGATTCCCCGATACCAGAGATTGTATCGTGTCAAGCCTAGATTGATGCATGATCATTCTATTCATTCTTCAGCTTTCAAAGGGGCGGTCCTCGATCGTATCTCTACGACCGATAGCTTTCCTCGATTGCCTTTTTTGACCATCGTGTCTTCCCGAATACCCTGACCATTTGATCGAGCGCATACGAGTATGCTAACTCGGACCTGGAAGGAGTCCATGGGAGAGGAACGGTATTGACGTTTGCAATTTCAGTGGCACATGACCGATTCATTACGAGTACTGACGATGCATTGCTAGCACCAGAATATTAGTTGTGAACAGTGTCTCACTAATAGCTGGGCACACCTTTTGGGTCCACTTCGATCTGCGCGTCGCAGTCGTGGACGCAGGTCTCGTACATGCCTTCGAAGAAGTACGCGACGGCCCGGTTATTGTACGCGTTCTTGTGTCGCGGGTTGCGGGCGACGACGCGGTCGAAGGCTTGGATCGCGTCAGCGTACCGCTTGAGCTCGATGAGCTTCTTGCCCAGCACCATGTCCGGGTCCTCGTCCTCGTCAGCACGCTTCCGCCGGCCCCACGGCACGGGGATGATGCCGGCCTTGGCGAGCGTGATCGCGGTGCCCGTCAGCACGCCCGCCATGCTCAGCAGCGTTCCGGCGGAAGACGAGCTCGGCCCCGCCCCCGCCCCGGCGCCCATCTCCGCCGGAGCCGCGGCGGACGCGATCCCATTTACTCCGGCGGTGTGCTCATGCGACGTTAGCTGTATTTGTTGCTTTAGTGAATATGTCAGGTCGTCGACTACCCTGAGCAACGCAGCTGTTTGTCATTGTCAGAGCGAAGGTTCGCTGGGGATAATCCGGGATTTTCGATTTTCCCGAAGTTTCTTAAGTTTTTTCAAAGTTTTCCGCCCGAAACGGGTCCCCGTATTGCATCGTATATTGGTGTCCATGTTCTGTATTAGTGGCCGTGCATGTACGTCGTGTGCGTCGCTGTTGCCTGCTGTCGACGATTCGACCTTGTTAGAGTGCGGCACGGGGATGATGCCGGCCTTGGCGAGCGTGATCGCGGTGCCCGTCAGCACGCCCGCCATGCTCAGCAGCGTTCCGGCGGAAGACGAGCTCGGCCCCGCCCCCGCCCCGGCGCCCATCTCCGCCGGAGCCGCGGCGGACGCGATCCCATTTACTCCGGCGGTGTGCTCATGCGACGTTAGCTGTATTTGTTGCTTTAGTGAATATGTCAGGTCGTCGACTACCCTGAGCAACGCAGCTGTTTGTCATTGTCAGAGCGAAGGTTCGCTGGGGATAATCCGGGATTTTCGATTTTCCCGAAGTTTCTTAAGTTTTTTCAAAGTTTTCCGCCCGAAACGGGTCCCCGTATTGCATCGTATATTGGTGTCCATGTTCTGTATTAGTGGCCGTGCATGTACGTCGTGTGCGTCGCTGTTGCCTGCTGTCGACGATTCGACCTTGTTAGAGTGCGGCACGGGGATGATGCCGGCCTTGGCGAGCGTGATCGCGGTGCCCGTCAGCACGCCCGCCATGCTCAGCAGCATTCCGGCGGAAGACGAGCTCGGCCCCGCCCCGGCGCCCATCTCCGCCGGCGCCGCGAAAAAAGACAGGCGCTTCGTTTTGTTTGTGCGTGCCGGTTGATCGTTTTCCCACTTGTATTTACCCTGTGTGTATTCAGGTAAGGAATTCTGATCAACCACCAAAACACGCTGCCTACGTCGTTTTAGCCTGCACAATACATTGAAGGGCAACCCACAAGATTGTTAGTACTAAAAAGACTGCGCGTTTTTTTTCACCGAAAACCGTACAGGCACACCAGCCCGCTGATGCTGGTAATGGCAAACGAAATCCTCGGCCCGCTGTGCCGGGAAGACAGCCCGCTGTGCTGTAAAACCTCAGCCCGCTGAGCTGAGAAGGCAGCCCGCAGTGCTGCAGCAGCCCGCAGTGATGCAGACCGTACCCGCAGCCCGCAGTGCTGCAGAACGTACCCGCAGCCCGCAGTGCTGCAGCAGCCCGCAGTGCTGCAGACCGTACCCGCAGCCCGCAGTGCTGCAGAACGTACCCGCAGCCCGCAGTGCTGCAGACCGTACCCGCAGCCCGCAGTGCTGCAGACCGTACCCGCAGCCCGCAGTGCTGCAGAACGTACCCGCAGCCCGCAGTGCTGCAGAACGTACCCGCAGCCCGCAGTGCTGCAGCAGCCCGCAGTGCTGCAGACCGTACCCGCAGCCCGCAGTGCTGCAGCAGCCCGCAGTGCTGCAGACCGTACCCGCAGCCCGCAGTGCTGCAGAACGTACCCGCAGCCCGCAGTGCTGCAGACCGAGCCCGCAGCCCGCTGTGCTGCAAGACCGCAAAGGGAAGGGGGGTGGTCCCGTGCACATCACAGGACCGACACAAGCGTGTCTCCCCAGCACCCTACTCGACAAAATCGTTATGTCTTCCTTCTTGGTTTATCAATGCTTCTGGTGCTTCCTTCTTTGACTGGATTACATGGTTTGAACATCTAGTGCGGAAATAAAATCACCGAAAACCGTACACCGCGAGAGTAGCAGAAAGTAGAAAGAGAAACTAGAGGTTTCGTTGACCGCACCACCCTGAGCCCAAATCCAGGACGTGGTTTCAGGTGGCAAATTTGCAAATGATCATTATCAGAAGCTTCCTACTTGGGCGGTTCAGTTTCCTCACACATTGCATGTGTGAGGAAACGCGCCCAAAAGCCCCGCCTCCGCGGTCCCCTCGACGTCGCGTGCGACTCTTAGGACCGCCGCTAGTCGGCGGTTGCTGGCAGTGAACGAAAGAATGGACGGACATCAGTCCCAACCACCCTCTTCACCCAGCTCACCGCGCCCGAATCTGTCGAGTTGCTTCAGCATTTTTGTTGAACACTTACGCCGGCCACTGAACCCAGATTCACCTGTCTTTCGTGTGGGCTACAGCACATTTACCTCCTTTGATCTTTTGCAGCTGGCAGCCTCCTCAAGTATTTCCTACAAAGCAGGTGCTTGTACAGAAGAAGAAGAAGAAGAAAAAGGCCGCTCCTGGTCCAGGAACGTGACGGTCAACCACAGCTTGCAAAGCTGGAGTCGGAGGCAGCACAGTGCCACAACCCCGTCCGCTCTGCCCTGCGGCTGACCGTCTCGACGAGCTTGTGTTCAGCGCGAGCGCCAAGCCCCAAGGTGCGTCAAGCCTCGATGCTTTAGTTTGGGAAACCGGTAGCCACTTGACCCGTAGGCCCGTTCTGCAGTACCGCCGAACACGTGAAGCTTGGCTCCCGTGTAGCAGGCTTTCCCTGGTACCTATTTGGTGCTTGTACAAAAAAAAAAAAAAACACACACCGTAGCGGTGGCAGCTTCTCGCAGGAGATTCAGGATTTCCAGGATCGGTTGCTCGCCGGCGACGGCCTCCATAGGGCCTCCTTCGCTTCTTCAGGCGGCAGCTTCAGCCTTCCTACAACACGCCGGCCAAAGCCGGTGGCCGCGCAATCCGGCCCCCCCGCACTCCAACACCCGCACCAAGGTATTGCAGGTCCTGCTACGGTGGTAACACTTTTGCCTGACTTTATTTGGATTAGTCTCGACTTTAATCTGACGTTAGTCTGGCTTTAGCGAGTGCTGATGGTCTTGCTTATAATACAGACGCTAGGATGGAAATATGGCCAACACAGTAGATCATTGACAGTTGGCTCGTTTCCACCTATCCTTTCTTTATTTGGATTAGTCTCGACTTTAATCTGACGTTAGTCTGGCTTTAGCGAGTGCTGATGCTCTTGCTTATAATACAGACGCCAGGATGGAAATATGGCCAACACAGTAGATCATTGACAGTTGGCTCGTTTCCACCTATCCTTTTCCGCAGGGGTGGCACTGAGGCCAGCCAATCACAGCACGAGGCGCGCGTCAAGGTCGAGGACGTTATTCAAGCAATGCTTAGCATCTGCTTTATAGGTCTAATGCACAACACGGCTACAACACGAGGACGCAGCCCTGCTTGGTGACAGAGTCCAAGAGCTCGCTACTTGACCTGACACAGCTGCCACCCTGGCGGCCGCAGCAGCAACCTTCGCAATGAAAGCGCGCGCAGCTGGAGTGTACCTACCCCCCCCCTAGGGCGTTTCCGTTTCCGTTTCCTTCTTTTTGGCGGTGGATGGAAACGCCGTTTCTTTCAAAAGAAACGGCTGGTATGCCACTAGTATACTGGCTGAAGGTCCGACCGGAAATGTGTGTCGAACGGCGGACCCCGCAATCCAGTGGGAAACCATGGACAAGGTGGCTCCGTAAAAGAGGGAGGAAAGAAGCATAAGAGTTGCGACCGCGTGGAGCAGACGCAACCACACGCATCCGGTTGTGATGACTTTGAGGTCTGCAGCTCTTTCTACCAATGGCTGTTGTAGCGACGATGCTCTGTTATGCGAGGCCGTTGGCCAACGCGCTGAAGACGATCGGGAAAGCACATCCGCTTCCAATAATAGGCTATACAGATACGGTCGTTCAGGACAGCGGGAGCACCGCCGCGCCACAGGCTACAAGACCGGGGTTTTTCGGCGGCGTAAGACAAAGAGGGAGTGCAATCAGCATCAGGAGGTGAGAAGGGCACACGTATGCCGGGGCAATGTTGAACCCGCCAGAAAAGCGATGGCCACGCAGTAACGTGTGCGTTAAACATCGCTTGCCACAGTGCACCTTGCATACGACGACGGGTGGCAACCGTCACCGGAAGGGGCACCATCGGGCGGTGTTGTCGGAGCATAGACAGCGACGGCAGGAAGAACCCCACCGACAATGCAGAAGAGGACGGCAGATTCAAAAAGCCCCACTCGGCACGGCTGCCGATACAAGTAAACATGAGAACGTGGGTTGGAAGCAGCAGAGGACGAAGTGGTAGGCACAGAAGAGTGGAATCTGGTGTCAGAAAACCTCAGCATCCGCATGTGACGACATTCTGCATCATTAGCTTGTGGTTACCTATTTGCTCGTGTCAGATCGCCGATGAAAGAAAGCGGTGAGCATCAGCGACTGCTCTGCACAAACGAGACCGCGACGACACACAAGAAGGGGCCGAGCCAAGTCGAAGAACAGCCCAGGAAAGGCCCTGAAGAGTCAGAGAGCCCGCCAGAAGACGGAGGAAGAGAAGTGCCCGCTAGTAGATCAAAAGAAGAAGGTGATCCCGCCCTCTGAAAGGAAAGCCAAAATTTGGCTGGAAACGGACACCTGACGGACACACAGAAGGACCCGCGAAGTGGTATCCTATAGGACCCCTCAGCATGACCTTCCGGCGTTTCTTTTAAAAGAAACGGAAACGTTTCCGTTTCCGTTTCCGTTTCCGTTTCCATATTTCGAAAAAACTAAAAGAAACGGCGTTTCCATCCAACTTAGCCCTAGGGGGGGGGCAAACTCTGTTTTCTTCGCCACTTAGCCTTTTTCTCGCGTTATAGTGCATTTTAGGGCAATCTTTGAAAACCAACTGCATTTTTTCGGTACATGATGACTTTGTGGGGGGTGTTTGGCAGTCTGTGGTGCATAATTGTGCCCTCTTGTGCCTTTTTGAGGCATTTTCAGCCCCTTATAGGCCTCGGTCGCTCGGGGGGTCTCAAGTTGTCCTGCAGCACCTGTGGTCCTGATCTTGTCGAAAACACCCGAATCTGGATCCAAAATCCACAGCAATGCCCTCACCGGTGACTGGCGGGTGCGAAAAGTTGGAAAAACAGGCCAAAGCCACCAGTTTTATGGCCAGATTCACTAAATAGCCCGCCAGATTCACTGAATAGCCGGTCGGATTCACTAAATAGCCGGTCGGATTCACTAAATAGCTGGTCAGAATCACTACATAGATGGTCAGACTTACTGAATTTCCAGAAAAATGACAGAATTTCCTCTTCACCACCCTGAAATGCAGATATACAGATGAAATGCCACTAGAAACAATGAACCGGTGTCTGAAGTGCGGTCATTTGTCCACCAGACAGGTGAAGGGTGCAAGAGCTGGAGTAAACGGGATAGGAGGGATGGACGTACACTCGGGTGCGTAAGGCGAACCCGCGACACCTCGCACACCTTCGCAGCCGATTGCGACCGACGACGACACGCCTTTGTCAGCCCATCGAGCTGCCCAACACCGCCACTCCCGACGCAATCAAGTGATCCCTCAGACATTGTGCAAACACGAGTGCCCAGCACACACACACCCAGTCACTCCTGATAGATTCAGAAACCAAGGTGCATGGCCAGGAGGGCAGGAACGTGGTCAGGAGTGCAGAACCGCGGTCAGGAGCGGTGTTCAGGAGCACTGAACCGTGGACAGAAGCGCAGGAACAAGCGCAGAACTGCAGGAACAAGGTGCTATCTGAGACGAGCAGCTATTTAGTAAGTGGCGAGGTCCAAAACCATGAAAATTGGGTTTCACCTATCTTTTAAGCCTCCTCAGTCGAAAACTAGGCCGGAAAATGAAATTCCTGTCCCCAGAGGACCCTTCAGGGCCCCCATGCATGGGTGCATGATGCCGGCTTGACTCAGTTTCATTTTTGTCGAAAAAAGTTTGCCCCCCCCTACCCCCCCCCCCCGTGCATAAGATGGATAGCCAAACCCCCTTGATTAAGATGGATAACGGGCGAGAATGCCAATCCATCTTAAACACAGGGGTGAGGTACCTCTGTGTAAGGCGACTACACTGTAGTCTACAGTGCCCCCGGGTTTAAGATGGATACCCCCCTTGATTAAGATGGATACCGCCAAACCCCGAGTTTTTCATCCATCTTACACGGTGCACTAGTCAAGGACTTTTTTGACTTTGACTAGTGGTTTTACTAGTCAAAATTTTGACTAGATGACTAGTGCCACTAGTAAAAATGACTCGTGCACTAGTAAAAATGACTAGTGCACTAGTAAAAATGACTAGTGCACTAGTAAAAATGACTAGTGATTTAGACAAAATCCACCTAACCTGGACCCAAATCCTGGGTGTTTCGAGAGTTTTCGAGGGGCTTTACGGCACTACCGTGACCACCGGTGCCCAGACACCACAAACCACCTGGGCAACCCCAGTTTTCGCGAGAGACAGGCAGAGTTGCGAGGTTCTTTGGTTGGTTTCTTGGAAAGTTCCTGAGCTTGTATGGCTTAGCAAACATAGTGCAAACGACAGTGCTATCCCTACGGTGAGGTCAGAGACATGTCGTGACAGGTCTCAGACACTGGATAATGCGGGCTTCCGACCACATTCAAACTCTCGTCCGTAGATTCGGCTTGTCGCTCATGGCGCTCCTATCGCCTTGGCATCGCACCGGACACAGTGCATTTACAGTAGTTCGTGGGTTCCCTAAAACCCACGAAGAAACGAGAGATGGTCGGCAGGTCTTCTTGCCGAGCTTCCCAACATGAATGTGCAACAGGTGCTGGCTTTGTCCGCCTGCGAACTGTTTGCATGCAAGGCTTTGTGTTGTGCACATTCCACAAATAGTTGCTCACTGCTATGTGCTCCGCTTTCTAGTGTTGGAGGCACTCTCTCATTGCGTGCTTGGAGACTTCCTCTTTCACGCCGCCGCGGAAAACCATTCTTGTAGCCTGTGGCGCGCGCGTTGTGTGCCAGTCAACACGTCGTGGTGCTTTGTCCGGGCATTTCGAATGCCTGGAAGTCACGTTTCTTTGTCTTTTCGGGACGTGCAGACGACCATTAAGCTTTCGTCGGGTGGGACACCAGCAGGTTCTGGTTTCTACTCGTCGGGTCTACCGCACGGTGAATCGCGTAGCCGGTGTACTTTTTGTGGAAACAGCTTCTTTCGCATCTTCGGTTGTTCACATACGACGATATAAATCACCGCCTCGGAGTAGCTTGAACTCACAACGCACTGTCTATCGGGCATTGGGAGCGACTAGTAGTATGTGCGGAAGAGCATGAGGCAGGCAAGCTGTATAACACTCCTAGTAGGCAACAAATTCCCAGAAACTCCCCGTACTCAGCCGTGGTGCTCGCCTGCCTTCATGGCACTTGCACTTTACAGAACTCAATACTCAGCCCGATTCCTGTGGGGAAGAGTGGGGGTGGGCGGCCCACCAAAAAAGGGACCACAGTCTGCATGTTCAGCCGCAAACACAAACCGACGAGTAATCGTGACTTATTCCTGCAGAACTGGCTTTGCTGAATGACGCTCGTGGCAGACAACTGACCCCCAGCTTTTAGTCTACTCGCACCAGTAGGAATCGCGGGGAAACTGCGTTC
>JAPJBO010001381.1:0-46996 GCA_030068145.1 Diplonema papillatum | reverse complement strand
TTTTTTTGTTTTTTTGTTTTTTTGCTGTTTTTTTGCTCTGGAGGTTTGTGTTTTTTTGCCCTGGTGGTCTGCTGGTGCACTCTTGCTGGCTCGGGTGAGCCAGGGTCTTCCACATGCAGGCCAGCGGTCTGGTGAGGTGGCATTTCGAGTACTTATCAGAAGCTTTTGAAGCAGTCTGCAGAACTATCAGGATTGTTGAGCAGTAGCTGAATGGGCTTGGCAGGCAGAATGTGAAAAGCTGGGCGTTTTTTGGTGGCCTAGGTGCAGTGTAGCAAGGTTCGGCCGGGCGTGTGCACGAGTATTTGGGTTCACCAGGAGGGCCTTGTTTTTTGTTTTTTTGCGTTTTTTTGTTTTTTTTGTTTTTTTGCTGTTTTTTTGCTCCAGGATTCGTTTTTTTGCCTACATTGGGGGGGGGGGGGGGTCGTTGTATTTAATGGTCTAGCTGCGGGGGGGGGGGTGAGGAGGGGGGGGGGAATTTTCTGACAGTGCCGACGCCCCGCTTGCCGCTGCTCGCGCCCGGGGGAGTCCCGCCCGTTCTTGTTTCTTTTTAGTGCTGTGCTTACAATCTTGCGGGTTGCCCTTCAATGTATTGCGCAGGCTAAAAAGACGTAGGCAGCGTGTTTTGGTGGTTGATCAGGATTCCTTACCTGAATATACACAGGGTAAATACAAGTGGGAAAAACGATCAACCGGCACGCGCAAACAAAACGAAGCGCCTGTCTTTTTGGCAAGGATGGCTCCGCTCTTCTTCCAGACCTGCTCCGAACCAGGGCGACACATGAACTACTTCATCACCACGGGACACCCTTCCCGATTTTCTTTTTGAAAGTATGCCAATACTGCAGGGAATAGTTGACTAGACCTCTTGAGTTTGTGCTGACCACGAATAGGGGAGTCGGGAGAACCTACAAAGCCAAAAGCAGGACCGACCCCCCCGTTCGTGAGAAAAAGCGAAGAATAAAAACACCTTCTTTTTTCCATCTATCTTTGTCAAGAGCTGCAACTCAACTATTCTTTTTTTTTTTTTTGAGACGGGGGGATTGATGGCTGCAATTATTCTCGTCGTATAAGACGCTAGTCTTAGAAGATTAATATTAACCGACTAATGATATACTGTGAAACAGGGCCTCTCGCTCCATCACACAACCGCTCACGCTCTTGCTTACCCACCATCCCGCCCCCTAGCTTTCCGTGTCCTGAGGCGCCACGATGGAAATGTGGCAAACACACGAAGATTAACAGTTGGTTCGTTTTCTACTTACCCTTTTACGCAGCGGCACTGAGACTGGAGCTAGTTGCAACACGAGACGCACACCAAGGAGGAGAATATTATTGAGACGGGGGGATCGATGGCTGCAATTATTCTCCCGCCCGAGACGCAGTCGAATAAAGGCGAGTTGAGTCGTCACCCCGCCCTGTGCACCTTTCGTGAGCACGAGAAAACGACGCCACCGTAAAAATGCCTCTAAGACCAAGCGTGCTTGCGCTGGGGGGGGTGTGCCACCTGTAACATAATTGAGAAAACCCAGCGCTTTATAGGCGCTCCGCGCGCCGTCTCACGTTGGCTCTTCAACCCCTTCCCCCACCGAAAGAAGACACGTCGTGGCGCGTCCTGGCGAGTCGCATTCTCAACCGGGGCGGCGCCCAGAGTATTTTACAGATCTCTCTGGCAAGGCGCCTTTCTCCCGGAGACCGATTTTTCACACCGCCTGTCGTTGCTACCGATTGGCTGTGGGATAGAGCTTGGGAGAGGGAAGCTCGTTCTTGGCAACAAGTTCAGCGCCCGAATCCAAGCAATGTTTCTCAGCTAGAGGAAGCAAAAGTCGTAACAAGATTGCTGCAGGTGAACCTGCAGCAGGATCATTACCAAATATTTCAATTCTGAATGGAACGAGGAAACGACTTTCAAACAGGTTGGAAACCGAGGATTCAAACATGGTCATGAAGGAAATCGAAAACCCCGAGCAATCGGAAGGGCAACACAACTGTTCCCCCGTGCTCTTGTACCGCTCGTGATGTTCGCATCGCAAAAAGAAGACCTCGTTACTCCATCGCCGTTGCTTCCTTTCTGCCTTGGGAGTGGCACGATTATACATGGCACAACTTGCCATCTGCATGCCCATCCGGGATCGTCGGAAATAGAAAAAAACAACAGCAACCAACCCCAAACAGGACAGTCGCCCCCCCCCCACCGGTGTCCTGTCTGAAGACTCAGGTTTCAGCTATTGTTTGTTTGTCCGAGGATGAAATCAAATCTACGGAGCAGCTACGGGGTCGAGCGCGGAGTACGTCCTTGCAATGGTTGAATGGAACAGCACTGGCGGCATAGTGCGTTGCTCAGGGTAGTCGAAGGCCTGACAATCACACTAACGCAACAAGTTCACACTGGCGGCGTGCAGCACATTCCGGTACCCTAAAACAGGACCGACCCCCCCAAAAAAACAGCGGACTATGTCCCGCCCTTTTTGTGAGAAAAGGCGAAGCCCACCCTCTTTTTTTGCTATCCGGTCTGTCAAGAGCTGCGGCTCAGTTGTTCACCGGGTTCAAGTCCGAGTCAGTCCACTTTTATTCCCGGAAAGTGCATCGAACTGCCTGCTTCTGTCTATGACAGTCGCATCGGCAGTCTATCACAGACGAACCCAAGCTATCGTAGGCTATCACAAAATTATAGCACGATCGAAGTAGTAATTAGTCACCGGTGACGAATGCAGGCCATTGCTACAGATATTCTGCATTCCAACCTCAACAATTGTAGCCCATCAGGGTGGCCCGGCTCATAAGTCTTACCCCTACTGAAGGGTGCCGTCGCGCGGGCATGTTGGCACGCGGCGCTGTTATCGTGGGCAACCGGCAGCCGCGGGGCTCGTGGGCTGGTGGCGCTGCCACTACCGACGATGGGATACTCAGGATAGCTAGAACCACAACAGGGGTTACGCCAGATAAAGCGAATGATTGAAGGCATGGGGGAAATCGCTTCCTCGACCTATTCTCAAACTTTAAATGGGCGTGAGCTCGGGGTTCCTTCATTGAGCCCTGCCGTAGAATCCTGCTTCTAATGGGCCACTTCTGGTAAGCAGGACTGGCGACGCGGGATGAGCCGAGATAAGCATACGCAAGGAAGTCCTTCTGCGCAGCAAGGACGTTACAACACGAGGTGCATCCCTGCATCTGTACGCACAGTTGGCCGAAGGCCTTGGATCTCGCCACGCCCCACGTACCCACCGACACCGTGCTTTCACCCCAGGAACTTGATCATCCGACCATACGACACACGAAACCTTAGGCACTACTAAAGCTAAAAGCATCTGCAGAATGTCATGCAAAGCCCATACAACGCCCCGTTTTAACATTTCTTCCAGGGATTCGGTATTCCCCAGTCATGTGGTGCCATTTGAGGGAAGAAGACACCAATCTGTACGTCCATTCGGGATCGTCGGAAACACAAAAAAACTGCGCGATAATCGCCGGAAACACAAAAACACGGACGTTGGTGTGACGCAGCATTCGCACCAGCTCATTGGGCAAAGCCCCCCCTCCTCTTGCGGGTCGAAAGGCGAGGACTTGTCGCGAACACAAACCACTGAACCTCTAAACCACAATAAACGGTTCCAAGCTTTCAACCTGTATGAAGGCACTGAGCTCTTTTGAGTACACGAACCGCTCAGATTAGTATGCACTTCCTCACGGGCTTGGTCACCTTCTATGGTTTACCGTGGGAATTGGAGTAAAGCGCATGGCGGGATGAGCACCTTCCCGAACCAACATCAGTCGATTGTGACGAGCTACGAATAGCCGCCTGAAGAACAAACATCACATTGCTGCTTGTCTGCAGATACTCAGGTTCTGCGCGGGTAGGACACCGTTTACAGTGTTGAGACATCTTTCCAAGCACGCCCTTGCACCCCCTCAGCCCCCCAACTTCGATTGCCGATCTCGTTCTTCGGTGGGTCTTTATTTCTCTCTTTTCTCTCTTCTCCTTGCCTTTGTCGTTTGCACGTCTTTCCATCCTTGCGCCTGAAACCGTTTTGCGTACCAAAACCGCACAAAAAGCTTTGAACCATTTTCTTCTCTCTTCCTTCTCCGCCTTTGCAAGCACCGCGCTCAGATCACACTAACGGAAGAAGCCCGCGCAGCGGTGATCAGGTGATGCAAAACGACGGACGTACCAGCGAGATTGAAGACCAGGCGACCAAGAGAAGGAGGGGGACACCTTTCTTCGAAGGAGTCCACGCACGCAAAGTTCGACTTATATGCAAGCGCCGAGCAGAAGTGCTACGACCACGGGTTGTCCTGGTGCTCGCAGATAGAGACTGCAGACGGGGAAAACCAACGATTCCAAAGGCATCGCCGACCCTCCGGACAACTGGTGCCTGCCCAAACAGAACTAGGGCAGCAATCCGATCCGGTTGAAGCCGGTCCACCCCCCCTTGACCACTGCTTGCTGCTGCTACTGATGCAGCGAGTTCTCCAAATCAAAGTAAATCGCCTGTTCAGAGAATTCTGGACGAAACACGCATCCCACACAGGTTCTCACATCTTATCACAAACCTAAATTAGCTTATTTTGGATTCTACAATGACGCAGACGTTTGAGTTCCAGGCGGAGATCAACCAGTTGATGAGCTTGATCATCAACACGTTCTACTCGAACAAAGAAATCTTCCTGCGGGAGCTGATCTCGAACTCGTCCGATGCGCTTGACAAGATCAGGCACATGTCGCTGCTGGACAAGGATGTGCTCGGAGACGAGCCGGAGCTGAAGATCCGAATCTCGGTCGACAAGGCGAACAAGACGCTGACGCTGATGGACACCGGTATCGGGATGACGAAGACGGACCTTGTGGCGAACTTGGGTACCATCGCGCGTTCGGGTACGAAGGCGTTCATGGAGGCCCTGGAGGCTGGAGCGGACATGTCGATGATCGGCCAGTTCGGAGTTGGGTTCTACAGTGCGTACCTTGTGTCCGACAAGGTGACTGTCATCTCGAAGCACAACGACGACGAGTGCTACGTGTGGGAGTCCGCCGCAGGAGGTACGTTCACTGTTGCACCGTACAGCGACCCCGAGCTGAAGAGAGGAACGCGCATCATCTGCCACCTGAAGGACGACCAGCTGGAGTACCTTGAGGAGAAGAGGATCAAGGACCTGGTGAAGAAGCACTCTGAGTTCATCGGGTACGACATCGAGCTGGAGGTGGAGAAGACGAAGGAGACGGAAGTGACAGACGACGAGGAGGAAGAGGAGGAGAAGAAGGACGAGAAGAAGGAAGACGAGGAGAAGAAGGACGACGAAGAGAAGAAGGACGACGAGGAGAAGAAGGACGGAGAGGAGGAGGAGAAGAAGAAGAAGACGAAGAAGGTGAAGGAGGTGACGAAGGAGTGGGAGAAGCTGAACAAGAACAAGCCGCTGTGGACGCGTGACCCGAAGGAGATCACGAAGGAGGAGTACGCGGCGTTCTACAAGGCCATCTCGAACGACTGGGAGGACCACCTGGCCGTGAAGCACTTCGCAGTTGAAGGTCAGTTGGAGTTCCGTGCGATCCTGTTCGTGCCGCGCCGTGCGCCGTTCGACATGTTCGAGCCGAACAAGAAGAAGAACAACATCAAGTTGTACGTGCGCCGTGTGTTCATCATGGACAACTGCGAGGACTTGGTGCCGGAATGGCTGTCGTTCATCAAGGGCATCGTGGACAGCGAGGACTTGCCGCTGAACATCTCGCGTGAAAACCTGCAGCAGAACAAGATCCTGAAGGTGATCAGGAAGAACATTGTGAAGAAGGCGTTGGAGATGTTCGAGGAGGTGTCCGAGAACAAGGAGGACTACGCAAAGTTCTACGAGCACTTCGGAAAGAACCTGAAGCTGGGGATCCACGAGGACACCCAGAACAGGAAGAAGCTGTCTGAGTTCCTGAGGTACTTCAGCACGAAGAGCGGTGACGAGACGACCTCGCTGAAGGACTACGTGACGCGGATGAAGGAGGGACAGAAGGAGATCTTTTACATCACGGGAGACAGCAAGGGCAAGCTGGAGAACTCTCCGTTCATCGAGCAGTGCAAGAAGAGAGGATACGAGGTTCTGCTGATGACTGACCCGATCGACGAGTACGCGATGCAGCAGCTGAAGGAGTTCGAGGACAAGAAGTTCAGATGCGTGACGAAGGAGGGGCTGAAGTTCGAGGAGACCGAGGACGAGAAGAAGAAGCACGAGGAGGAGAAGGCAGCGTTCGAGACTCTGTGCAAGACGATGAAGGACATCTTGGGCGACAAGGTGGAGAAGGTGATGCTGTCTGACCGTCTCGCGCAGGCGCCGTGCATCCTGGTCACGTCCGAGTTCGGGTGGAGCGCGCACATGGAGCAGATCATGAAGAACCAGGCTTTGAGAGACTCCAGCTCGTCGTCGTACATGGTGTCGAAGAAGACCATGGAGATCAACCCGTCGCACCCGATCGTCAAGACGTTGAAGCAGAAGGCCGACAGCGACGCCAACGACAAGACCGTGAAGGACCTTGTCCTCCTGCTGTTCGAGACCTCGCTTCTCACCTCCGGCTTCTCCCTCGACGACCCGACCAACTACGCCGAGAGAATCCACCGCATGATCAAGCTCGGTCTCAGCATCGACGACGACGACGAAGACGAAACCCAGCAGGTCGCCGCCGACACCACGGCCGCTGAGGACGAGGGTGAGTCCAAGATGGAGGAAGTCGACTAAGAACACGTTTCACGCGTCGCAGACGCCTCCCCTCTGGTTTTAGATTTTGTCCGTACTCGGCCATTCCCTTTTCTGCCTTCGAAAGAGTGCAGCATTGTCCTCCCTCTACGGCTTTGGCACACTTTGTCGCCTACCCTCGTTTCTCGGCAATGTGCGATTGAGCACGTTTCTCCATCGGTACACACCACAGCACGCTATTCTACCTCACTCGCCTGTAAAGGCGTTTCCACATTTCAGGTTCTTCTCTCTGCGCCACGTCTATAAGTACCTCAGACGTCGTTTTAAGTACCCGCTGGGAGTGGGCGAGGAATTCAAGGTCACGAACGGCATCCTCCAAGGCTGCCCTATCTCCGTGGTCCTGATCAACGCCCTTCTGTCCGTGCTCTCGAAAGCCCTGGTCAGCCGGGCACGAGTGAGTCCGAAGTCCTTTGCTGATGACTTGTACCTCCTTCTCCGCCTTTGCAAGCACCGCGCTCAGATCACACTAACGGAAGAAGCCCGCACAGCGGTGATCAGGTGATGCAAAACGACGGACGTACCAGCGAGATTGAAGACCAGGCGACCAAGAGAAGGAGGGGGACACCTTTCTTCGAAGGAGTCCACGCACGCAAAGTTCGACTTATATGCAAGCGCCGAGCAGAAGTGCTACGACCACGGGTTGTCCTGGTGCTCGCAGATAGAGACTGCAGACGGGGAAAACCAACGATTCCAAAGGCATCGCCGACCCTCCGGACAACTGGTGCCTGCCCAAACAGAACTAGGGCAGCAATCCGATCCGGTTGAAGCCGGTCCACCCCCCCTTGACCACTGCTTGGTGCTGCTACTGATGCAGCGAGTTCTCCAAATCAAAGGGTAAATCGCCTGTTCAGAGAATTCTGGACGAAACACGCATCCCACACAGGTTCTCACATCTTATCACAAACCTAAAGTTGATAGTTTTTTGGATTCTACAATGACGCAGACGTTTGAGTTCCAGGCGGAGATCAACCAGTTGATGAGCTTGATCATCAACACGTTCTACTCGAACAAAGAAATCTTCCTGCGGGAGCTGATCTCGAACTCGTCCGATGCGCTTGACAAGATCAGGCACATGTCGCTGCTGGACAAGGATGTGCTCGGAGACGAGCCGGAGCTGAAGATCCGAATCTCGGTCGACAAGGCGAACAAGACGCTGACGCTGATGGACACCGGTATCGGGATGACGAAGACGGACCTTGTGGCGAACTTGGGTACCATCGCGCGTTCGGGTACGAAGGCGTTCATGGAGGCCCTGGAGGCTGGAGCGGACATGTCGATGATCGGCCAGTTCGGAGTTGGGTTCTACAGTGCGTACCTTGTGTCCGACAAGGTGACTGTCATCTCGAAGCACAACGACGACGAGTGCTACGTGTGGGAGTCCGCCGCAGGAGGTACGTTCACTGTTGCACCGTACAGCGACCCCGAGCTGAAGAGAGGAACGCGCATCATCTGCCACCTGAAGGACGACCAGCTGGAGTACCTTGAGGAGAAGAGGATCAAGGACCTGGTGAAGAAGCACTCTGAGTTCATCGGGTACGACATCGAGCTGGAGGTGGAGAAGACGAAGGAGACGGAAGTGACAGACGACGAGGAGGAAGAGGAGGAGAAGAAGGACGAGAAGAAGGAAGACGAGGAGAAGAAGGACGACGAAGAGAAGAAGGACGACGAGGAGAAGAAGGACGGAGAGGAGGAGGAGAAGAAGAAGAAGACGAAGAAGGTGAAGGAGGTGACGAAGGAGTGGGAGAAGCTGAACAAGAACAAGCCGCTGTGGACGCGTGACCCGAAGGAGATCACGAAGGAGGAGTACGCGGCGTTCTACAAGGCCATCTCGAACGACTGGGAGGACCACCTGGCCGTGAAGCACTTCGCAGTTGAAGGTCAGTTGGAGTTCCGTGCGATCCTGTTCGTGCCGCGCCGTGCGCCGTTCGACATGTTCGAGCCGAACAAGAAGAAGAACAACATCAAGTTGTACGTGCGCCGTGTGTTCATCATGGACAACTGCGAGGACTTGGTGCCGGAATGGCTGTCGTTCATCAAGGGCATCGTGGACAGCGAGGACTTGCCGCTGAACATCTCGCGTGAAAACCTGCAGCAGAACAAGATCCTGAAGGTGATCAGGAAGAACATTGTGAAGAAGGCGTTGGAGATGTTCGAGGAGGTGTCCGAGAACAAGGAGGACTACGCAAAGTTCTACGAGCACTTCGGAAAGAACCTGAAGCTGGGGATCCACGAGGACACCCAGAACAGGAAGAAGCTGTCTGAGTTCCTGAGGTACTTCAGCACGAAGAGCGGTGACGAGACGACCTCGCTGAAGGACTACGTGACGCGGATGAAGGAGGGACAGAAGGAGATCTTTTACATCACGGGAGACAGCAAGGGCAAGCTGGAGAACTCTCCGTTCATCGAGCAGTGCAAGAAGAGAGGATACGAGGTTCTGCTGATGACTGACCCGATCGACGAGTACGCGATGCAGCAGCTGAAGGAGTTCGAGGACAAGAAGTTCAGATGCGTGACGAAGGAGGGGCTGAAGTTCGAGGAGACCGAGGACGAGAAGAAGAAGCACGAGGAGGAGAAGGCAGCGTTCGAGACTCTGTGCAAGACGATGAAGGACATCTTGGGCGACAAGGTGGAGAAGGTGATGCTGTCTGACCGTCTCGCGCAGGCGCCGTGCATCCTGGTCACGTCCGAGTTCGGGTGGAGCGCGCACATGGAGCAGATCATGAAGAACCAGGCTTTGAGAGACTCCAGCTCGTCGTCGTACATGGTGTCGAAGAAGACCATGGAGATCAACCCGTCGCACCCGATCGTCAAGACGTTGAAGCAGAAGGCCGACAGCGACGCCAACGACAAGACCGTGAAGGACCTTGTCCTCCTGCTGTTCGAGACCTCGCTTCTCACCTCCGGCTTCTCCCTCGACGACCCGACCAACTACGCCGAGAGAATCCACCGCATGATCAAGCTCGGTCTCAGCATCGACGACGACGACGAAGACGAAACCCCGCAGGTCGCCGCCGACACCACGGCCGCTGAGGACGAGGGTGAGTCCAAGATGGAGGAAGTCGACTAAGCAACATCGCAGACGCCTCCCCTCTGGTTTTAGATTTTGTCCGTACTCGGCCATTCCCTTTTCTGCCTTCGAAAGAGTGCAGCATTGTCCTCCCTCTACGGCTTTGGCACACTTTGTCGCCTACCCTCGTTTCTCGGCAATGTGCGATTGAGCACGTTTCTCCATCGGTACACACCACAGCACGCTATTCTACCTCACTCGCCTGTAAAGGCGTTTCCACATTTCAGGTTCCGCCTGCTGTTGAGCTGCACACCACAAGGAGTCAGGCTGCTAAAACTCCTGGCAATAATAATTGTTTGTTTTTTTTCTTCCCGTTTTTATTTATTTCATTGAACTCCCTTGTTTTATTGGATTCTGTCACACTCTCGAAAGAAGGGATTCTTCACACCCTGGAACCATTCCAGCAAACGACGGGAAAGAAGATCGAGAGACCGTTGTGCGTTTCACCTCATGAGAGCAACAGGTGACCCCCCCCCTCTCCTCCTGCTTTCGGGCAGTTTACCTTTGTTTTCCTCGCGTCGGGAATGCAGTGCATCCCGCCTCCCTGTTTTAAGGATATCAATCCTGTCACTCTCTGATGCCGTTTCTTTTTCAGTTGCGCGTCGAGTTCGGCTGTTTCCTTCATTACTGAACAGGCTCCAGCGCTGCCCAAGCTCAGTCTCTAATACCGCAAACGTCTACGTACTTATGTGCACGCATGCAACCTCTGGGCGCGCAGATTCCAGCTACGGCACCAGGCTCAGGTCTCGAATACAAAAAGCTGCCCAGGCTCAGTCTCAAATACCGCAAACGTCTACGTACTTAAGTGCACGCATGCAACCTCTGGGCGCGCAGATTCCAGCTACGGCACCAGGCTCAGGTCTCGAATACAAAAAGCTGCCCAGGCTCAGTCTCAAATACCGCAAACGTCTACGTACTTATGTGCACGCATGCAACCTCTGGGCGCGCAGATTCCAGCTACGGCACCAGGCTCAGGTCTCGAATAAAAAAAGCTGCCCAGGCTCAGTCTCAAATACCGCAAACGTCTACGTACTTAAGTGCACGCATGCAACCTCTGGGCGCGCAGATTCCAGCTACGGCACCAGGCTCAGGTCTCGAATACAAAAAGCTGCCCAGGCTCAGTCTCAAATACCGCAAACGTCTACGTACTTAAGTGCACGCATGCAACCTCTGGGCGCGCAGATTCCAGCTACGGCACCAGGCTCAGGTCTCGAATACAAAAAGCTGCCCAGGCTCAGTCTCTAATACCGCAAACGTCTACGTACTTATGTGCACGCATGCAACCTCTGGGCGCGCAGATTCCAGCTACGGCACCAGGCTCAGGTCTCGAATAAAAAAAGCTGCCCAGGCTCAGTCTCAAATACCGCAAACGTCTACGTACTTATGTGCACGCATGCAACCTCTGGGCGCGCAGATTCCAGCTACGGCACCAGGCTCAGGTCTCGAATAAAAAAAGCTGCCCAGGCTCAGTCTCTAATACCGCAAACGTCTACGTACTTATGTGCACGCATGCAACCTCTGGGCGCGCAGATTCCAGCTACGGCACCAGGCTCAGGTCTCGAATAAAAAAAGCTGCCCAGGCTCAGTCTCTAATACCGCAAACGTCTACGTACTTATGTGCACGCATGCAACCTCTGGGCGCGCAGATTCCAGCTACGGCACCAGGCTCAGGTCTCGAATAAAAAAAGCTGCCCAGGCTCAGTCTCTAATACCGCAAACGTCTACGTACTTATGTGCACGCATGCAACCTCTGGGCGCGCAGATTCCAGCTACGGCACCAGGCTCAGGTCTCGAATAAAAAAAGCTGCCCAGGCTCAGTCTCTAATACCGCAAACGTCTACGTACTTATGTGCACGCATGCAACCTCTGGGCGCGCAGATTCCAGCTACGGCACCAGGCTCAGGTCTCGAATAAAAAAAGCTGCCCAGGCTCAGTCTCTAATACCGCAAACGTCTACGTACTTATGTGCACGCATGCAACCTCTGGGCGCGCAGATTCCAGCTACGGCACCAGGCTCAGGTCTCGAATAAAAAAAGCTGCCCAGGCTCAGTCTCTAATACCGCAAACGTCTACGTACTTATGTGCACGCATGCAACCTCTGGGCGCGCAGATTCCAGCTACGGCACCAGGCTCAGGTCTCGAATAAAAAAAGCTGCCCAGGCTCAGTCTCTAATACCGCAAACGTCTACGTACTTAAGTGCACGCATGCAACCTCTGGGCGCGCAGATTCCAGCTACGGCACCAGGCTCAGGTCTCGAATACAAAAAGCTGCCCAGGCTCAGTCTCAAATACCGCAAACGTCTACGTACTCTTAGTGCACGCATACAACCTCTGGGCGAGCAGATTCCAGCTACGGCACCAGGCTCAGGTTTTGAATACAACAAAAATCTGGCACACGCTCCCAGCTTGTGCACGATCAGGTAGAGCTCCAGGATGGCGGGAATCCTAGCAGAAGAACACGAACCAACGCAAACTTGATTTCGGAAAGAAAGAAAGGCAGACCTTGCATTTTGATTGCACCATCACGATTTTGCAGCACGCAACGCCGTAGTCTTGACACGAAGACATTTTTTCGCATGGCGTGTGTATGCGAACGGGTACGCTCAGGTTTAGGAGCCTAGCAGCAAGGCATCAGAGTGAAAGTTAACGTCACCACCACACGAAGCTGAACCCCACAAGCACGTTTCAGGAGACGCCCCAACCTGTACGCCCATTCGGGATCGTCGGAAACACAAAAACGGCAAACGACAACAGAAATCCGGTTCACTCCCGACGGTCGACGAACCATGAACCGAAACTCGTAACCTGAAACACAGCTTTAAAAGGAACGCCCCGACCACACATACCCTCCGCCCGAAAGATGATGCGCGCAGTGCTCGTGTTTGTGATCCTCGCGATCACGATGGCTGGTGCCATCGACCTGACCCCTGAAAACTTCGACGAGCACGTTGGCGCTTCGAAGAAGGCGGTCGTGAAGTTCTTCGCCCCGTGGTGCGGACACTGCAAGAAGATGGCCCCCGCTTGGGACCAGCTCGAGCAGGAGTTCGGAAGCGAGGTCACCGTCGGCAGCGTCGACTGCACCGTGCACCGGGACCTCTGCAGCAAGTTCGGCGTCCGTGGCTACCCCACCCTCAAGGGGTTCAAGGCCGGCTCGCAGGACCCCCTCGAGTACAAGGGCGGAAGGGACTTCAACACCCTCAAGGGCTACGTCGTCGGCGACGAGCTCAACTAAGACCCAACCACCTTTTTCAGAACCCACGTATCTGCTCCCGAGCGCATTGGCCTTTTCTTTTTCTTTGTTTTTTTTTGCTTCGTTTTTTTTTTCTCCTTTTCCCCCTGCAGGCCGGCTCTCTTTTATCCAACCTTTTTCTTACTATTTACCCAACAGGGCAAATGCTGGAAGGGCCGCAACCGACACCCTCGCGTGCTCGTTTGGCTCATGGTTGATGGTATGGACGGTTCCTCATAGACTGGCGAATCCAGCTCAGGGCGTTTGTGTAGCGGCAGCAGGTGATACCGTGGACCGTGGCGCATGGTGGTTCGCAGCGATAAATAGCGGTAGGCAATTCGATGCAGTTCCCAGGGGACAGGGTGGTGGACCGGCTCGGAAACGACCACAAGAACCGCGGCAAGCTAGCCTATAGGTCCGAAATGACGCCTGGCACCAGCAGGCGTGGTGTACGCGGCTGAATTTGACTCAACACGGGGAATTTTACTAGGTCACGACGGTCTCAAGGATTGACAGTCATCGAGCTCTTTCTCGATGAATTGTGCGAAGTGGTGCACGGCCGCTCCTGGCGGAGTTCTTTTTTTGTATAAGCACCTGCTTAGTAGGAAATACTTGAGGAGGCTGCCAGCTGCAAAAGATCAAAGGAGGTAAATGTGCTGTCCACACGAAACAGGTGAATCTGGGTTTAGTGGCGGGCGTAAGCGTTCAACAAAAAGGACCCACTTTGTAGTTGTATTGTTTCTCCCCCTCTAGCCTCCTTCGAAGTAAGCACAAGGCAGCCCCTCGAGTATTTCTCAGACAGCGAAAAACTGAAACAAGTTCCGCTCTTCGACGCACCGCTGTTTGAAGAACCTGGTCGGAAGCACTGGAAAAAAAAAAAAAAAAAAAAAAAAAAAAGGTTACCCGCCATTCTGAAGAAGGGGCTGGGACAGGCGGACGAAGAAGGATCCCTTACATCCTTCTTGTTCGCCCCCTCCCGACACGAAATTCAACAAAACGAAGTATTTCTTCCTTCCCCGGCCTGTTTTTTCTCCGCCGAGCTTCGCTGGTTCCCGCCGTTTCCCGTTCGTTTTAGACCGTCGTGAGACAGATCAGACAGGTTGGGTTTACCCTACTGATGGAGAGAGAGCCCATCGAGCCAGCGCATTCCGACAGCAATACGGGGTAGTACGACTCCCGTTTCTAATCCCTGGTATCTATGGTTGTTCGATCGATGCTACCACTGGATGGATTGTGGCTGAACGCCTGTAAGCCAGAGGGGGGGCAGTTCTTGAGACTCTGGTGCTCGTAGAAGTGAAGGTGGGAATCGGCAGGAACTCCCCCCCACACAGACGCGCTCTGGATTGCATTTGAAACTGGCGTTGTGTTGTGACATCGGTTCTTGCAATCCCCCCATTCCAGTAGGGTACTTCGCGTGACGCGACTTGCTGCCCTCAGCACGCAGGATTACTTCCTCGCACTCTTTTTCCTTTTGGTACTTCAACCACTGGTGCTGCACACGGCAACCCCACGTCCACTGTGCTCTGCGGAGTTTACTTCGCAGATTGCCACCGTAAAAAGAAGACAAGTCAGTGCTGCCTAGCGAGTCGCAGTCACAATCAGGGCGAGTGCCCTGAGTTTTTTAACTGATTGCTCAGACACGGTTGTAGGGGCCTTCTCCCCGTGACGGATTCGTCTGTGCTCTAGTAGCACGGGTGGTCCAGGCTGTGACGAGCTACGAACAGCCGCCTGACAAACCAGACTCACACCGCAGTTCTGTCTGCAGACACTCAGGTTCCGCGCTGATGATGGTCCGCCTTATGTGTCCGTGGCTTAAAGGACCGAAACACGGCGCAGACGGGACCAGTGCGGTGTTGAGCACATACCCATTCCAAGCCCGTTCTTGCAAACCCCCCACACAGACGCGCTCTCGATTGCTTTTGAAACTGGCGTTGTGTTGTGACACCACTTGGCACAAGGTGCTCTATCTACCGATGCTGAGAAGAGAACGTGCGCCGTGATCACTCCTTGAGGTGGGTCTGAGCTTTCACAGCGACAGAGCCTTGGACGAAGGGGAGAAAGTTAGGACCTGAATCCGGAGAGGGAGCCTGAGAAACGGCTACCACATCTAAAAGTGGCTGCAGATACGCAACGTTGCCCAATGCTGGCTGAGGCAGCGGGAACAAAAAAAAACAGCCTCGACACGTATTTTGTACGTTAGAAGCAATTCGCACCACGACCGGTGCTTTATAAACGGTGGTATTGGCGCCTCACTAGTCGCCTCTTCATCGCGATGAAAGTGCGCTTACACGCACACGGGGGGTTGGATTACTTCACTGCACGCTGCTGCTGAAAATATTCTCCTGGTCAGGATAGAGCTGCCGCCGTGAACATCAACAAGCCCCTACCCTACGCCTGCAACATGAACCGAAACTCGTAACCTGAAACACAGCTTTAAAAGGAACGCCCCGACCACACATCCCCTCCGCCCGAAAGATGATGCGCGCAGTGCTCGTGTTTGTGATCCTCGCGATCACGATGGCTGGTGCCATCGACCTGACCCCTGAAAACTTCGACGAGCACGTTGGCGCTTCGAAGAAGGCGGTCGTGAAGTTCTTCGCCCCGTGGTGCGGACACTGCAAGAAGATGGCCCCCGCTTGGGACCAGCTCGAGCAGGAGTTCGGAAGCGAGGTCACCGTCGGCAGCGTCGACTGCACCGTGCACCGGGACCTCTGCAGCAAGTTCGGCGTCCGTGGCTACCCCACCCTCAAGGGGTTCAAGGCCGGCTCGCAGGACCCCCTCGAGTACAAGGGCGGAAGGGACTTCAACACCCTCAAGGGCTACGTCGTCGGCGACGAGCTCAACTAAGACCCAACCACTTTTCGAAGCCCACGTATCTGCACCCGCATCGTCCTCTTTTTCTTTTTTTCTTGAAAGTAAGTCCACACTGCAGGGAATAGTTGACCGCACCTCTTGAGTTTGTTTTCTCACGATCACAGGAGTTGGACGCCCTACCGCGGCCTGTAGTAGGACCGACTCCCCTTTCGTGAGAAAAAGCGAAGAACACAGCCACCCCTCTTGTTTCTTTCGTCACTCGACTATTCCCGCCTTTCGCAAACGACGCCTTTCGCGCACTCTTTGAGCTTGATCGATTGGACGTTGCTGGTAGTTGTTGTGTCCATGACATGTTGGCAGCTTGTGGATGAAGCAGCCTCGGCGCAGCTCGGACGCGGAGGCAGCGCCGATTGAAACGAACGAAAGAAGGATCCTGACGTCCTCCTTGTTCGGCTTTTTCGACGCCAGTTTCTTCTCTCTGTTTTCTTTTCCCCCCCCCCGGCCCCCCCCCCCCCCCCCCCCCCAATTTTTACTTTTTTGGCTCTTCTCTTTTTTTCCCCCCTGCCAGTACCTTGCTCGGTCCCCGCTTGCATCCTGCAACTGCACAACTCCCCTTTGTTAATTTTTTTTTGATCGCCACGGAGCAATCGCGGTCGCGTTGGCCATCGTCCTCTTTTCGTTCGGCTTGCAAAAAAACTCGGGCAGGGCAATCATCAAGAACTTCACAACGAAACTTCAAGAAGAAAGCCCGGGTAAACTTTTACCGGAGCCGGACCTCGCCTGCAGGGGAGGGGGAAAAATCTTAGTTTATTGTTCAGGCAGAGCACTGCCTCTCATGCATGGTTGATGCTGGCGTCAAGTCTTCTTTGAGGAAGATGTTGTCTAGGAAAGGGGCAAAGTGGGGTATGAAATATTGAGGGACTAGCCCCCTGGGGTTTTTCACCGGGGAGGAAGCGGAGCAATCGGCAACTCCACACTGAAGGAGGTCAAAAAGGTGTGGGCCAAACCTAGTCACGTTGTAACAGTCGCAGGGCTTCTTCCCACGTACTTGCGTTGGCTGGCCTTTTTCAAGAAAGAGAGAGAACACATCAAAACAAGTCAAAGGGTGTGGGCTTCCACCGTCAGGTGGGCAGGCTAGTTTCGGGGTGGCTCCCTGGGAGGAACAGGGGCGGGGTTGTCACGCCTTGGCAGTCCCAGGGCCTCGCCCCTCCCACCTATATGTGTTCTCGCTGTCATCGCTACCGCGTTGACCTTTCCCGAGAGAGAGAGATAAAGCTTTCAACAGGAAGAAACGCGTATGAGAAGTCTTGCTCTCCCGTGCCAGGAAGACGCGTCACCAGCCGTGGCGCACGCGGAAAAAGTCCAAAACCATGCTGAGAAACATACGCGCAAACCTCCTGGTACTCACTCTGTGCCATCCATGATGCACGATGGTGTGCTGCAACTCAGACCGGGAACAGGTGGAACCCAGGAGCGAACCGTTCAGTCGACTAGACGTGCGGGGGAAAGGATAGTCCACAGAGAGTTATGCACAGAACCTATTCCACACGCCTCAATTTATTCTCGTCCGGGTTTAGCTTCGAAAACAGTCAAAACTCGCAGAACCAGCGCAGGATGGACCACGAACACGTCCAATAAGGAGGGTTCGTTGGGGAAGGGTAGGGGGGGGCCTTCGGCAAAGCGTGAGCGAAAGCGGGGGTGGGAAACAAGGAGAGGGGGGGGGGAAATGGCGATGCTGGCCATGCGGTGGATAGAGGACGCCACTGGGCTAGACATCTCGGGGCAGACGGAGGCCCGGTGCGACGCGGCCGTGGCGGCTGCGAAGGAGGCGCGGCACGTCAGCGGCGACCACGACGGCGAGAACATACTGATGGCCGACCAGATTTTGCGGTTCATGGAGCAGGAGCTCTGCAACATAGACGTGCCCGGCGAGGAGGCGGACCGCCTGAACGAACTCAAGCGCACGTACGTCAACTCCCTCAACGCCGTCACGTTCCACACGGATCAAATCCTCGTTTTGTTGGAGCGGCTGGCCGAGGAACGGGCCGCGTTTGCCGCCAGCAGGTCGCAGGAAGCTCGGCTGAGGATCGTGACCACCAAGATGGACGTCACGGAGCGCATGGAAAAAAGGTACCTCAAGCGCAAGGAGCGCGACCGGGCCGCCGACGAGCTGAGGGGGCTCATCACCAAGCTGCAGCTGACCCGCCTCACCGAAGACCGGCTGCTCCCCCGGGCGACCGTCATCCACGACAACCACGTCCCGTCCTTCGCCGCGCACGGCGACTCCCGCGACTCGACCCGCTCCCCGTCGCCCCTCGAACCGTCAGTTGTGACTTCGTCTTACGGCAGGTCCACCCTCAAGCGGAGGTACATATCTGACGGCGACATTCGCGATGCGATCCGATCGCGCGAGTACGAATGATGTCCGCGTACAGCAGCGTTGTGACCGTGCTGGGCACGCCTGTGTTCTCGGTGCGTCGGTTGTGGCTTCGGTTGACCGCAGGTGCACTTTATTCTTCGATCTCACAAGATTTCAGACGCGGCGGCCCCATGTCTCGCGATGCCATTTTCCGAGCCTTGCCAAGGGTCTATATTCCCGGTTTTGATGATGCGCCCTTGTGTGTAGTAGCAGTGTACCCTTGTGTAGCAGCAGTGAGCCCTTGCCCTTGTGGGTAGCAGTGAGCCCTTGTGAGTAGCATTGAACCCTTGTGAGCAGCAGTGGCGTTGCCCTTGTAAGTCCTTGTGAGTAGCAGTGACATTGCGCCCTTGTGAGTAGCAGTGAGCCCCAGTGCGTAGTGGTGAAAGCCCGCCAGACCGTACAAACTCTGAGCTCATCCCACTCCGGCTATTTCCAACCCTTTTGCCCTTGAGTTGCTGAGTTCGTCCAAATGTAGTTGAACAGGCCCTCAAGTCGGCTGAGGATGCGACCACCAATACGGACACCACGATCCCGAGCGCGAAAAGTGTGACCGGGCCGCTGACGAGCTGAGGGGGGGCTCATCACCAAGCTGCAGCTGGCCCGCCTCACCGAAGACACGACAACCACGTCCCGTCCTTCGCCGCGCACGGCGGCTCCCGCGACTCGACCCGCTCCCCGTCGCCCCTCGAACCGTCAGTTGTGACTTCGTCTTACGGCAGGTCCACCCTCAAGCGGAGGTACATATCTGACGGCGACATTCGCGATGCGATCCGATCGCGCGAGTACGAATGATGTCCGCGTACAGCAGCGTTGTGACCGTGCTGGGCACGCCTGTGTTCTCGGTGCGTCGGTTGTGGCTTCGGTTGACCGCAGGTGCACTTTATTCTTCGATCTCACAAGATTTCAGACGCGGCGGCCCCATGTCTCGCGATGCCATTTTCCGAGCCTTGCCAAGGGTCTATATTCCCGTTTTTGATGATGCGGCTGAGGATGCGACCTAAGACGGACACCACGATCCCGAGCGCAAAAAGTGTGACCGGGCCGCTGACGAGCTGAGGGGGGGCTCATCACCAAGCTGCAGCTGGCCCGCCTCACCGAAGACACGACAACCACGTCCCGTCCTTCGCCGCGCACGGCGACTCCCGCGACTCGACCCGCTCCCCGTCGCCCCTCGAACCGTCAGTTGAGACTTCGTCTTACGGCAGGTCCACCCTCAAGCGGAGGTACATATCTGACGGCGACATTCGCGATGCGATCCGATCGCGCGGGTACGAATGATGGTGTTGCGACCGTGCTGGGCACGCCGGTGTTCTCGGCGCGTCGGTTGTGGCTTCGGTTTACCGCAGGCGCACCCTTATTCTTCGAGCTCACAAAAGTTTTCAGACGCGACGGCCCCATGTCTCGCGATGCCATTTTTCGAGCCTTGCCAAGGGTCTATATTCCCGTTTTTGATGATAGATGGACGTCACGGAGCGCATGGAAAAAAGGTACCTCAAGCGCAAGGAGCGCGACCGGGCCGCCGACGAGCTGAGGGGGCTCATCACCAAGCTGCAGCTGTCCCGCCTCACCGAAGACCGGCTGCTCCACCGGGCGACCGTCATCCACGACAACCACGTTCTGTCCTTCGCCGCGCACGGCAACTCCCGCGACTCGGCCCGCTCCCCGTCGGATCTGTCTTTGTCAAGTGCTGCACTCAACTATTCCCTGGTTTGGCCCCCCTCCTGTCCCGATATCAGATATATCCTCGCCGCCAACGTTTTTCGCTGTCCGCGCAGCGTCAGAGGTGGCTTTGCTGCACGATAGTTCCTCGCTCTCCCATTTCTGTTTTGCCTTTCATTTGTCCTAGCCCACCGTGTATAAAATTCAAACTTTGTCACATAGCGCTTCTACTTTACTTTTCTACCCCAGGGGGCACCTCGGGTGGGGCGGGGGACGGGGACGGGGGCCCGGGAGGGGGTCCCAGGAGGGGGCCCGCCGAGACCCTGAGAGCCCCCAACGACTTTGCAAGGGACCCCCCCCCCCCCCCCCCCCCCTTTTTTTTTTTTCTGACCACCCACCGTGGTGACCACCTTAGAGAGTGACAGGTAGCGTCCCCCCTCCACAGTGAAAATAGCCTGTATATAGGGGTGGGGGGGTCAGGTCAGATTCTGCCAACGACTCCGCAATCTGGCCGCTTAGGGCCACCCCTGGGGGGGGGGGGGCCTCCGGGGCATGTTTGACCCACCGGACAGGATGGTACAGTTCGGGGTGAAGCCAAGGTGGGCGCTCGTACCGCCCCCGACCCACCGAGCACGGGTCAAGGTCGGCGCTCATACCCGGGGGGGAGCACCCCCCCCGACCCACCGAGCACGGGTCAAGGTCGGCGCTCATACCCGGGGGGGAGCACCCCCCGACCCACCGAGTACGGAGATTTCGCAGGGACGAACCCCAGACCCGGCAGAACGGGCCGCGCAGGGACAGATTTTCGGGCGGGCTTCTGGCAAGACGGTACCGAAAACCTGCTCCAGAAGAGCACACTGCAGCCGCCCTGTGGTTTCGACTCCCCGTGCTGTACACTACACGAGACCGCTACGTGGGCTGGTTGGGCGTGTTAATTTTGTGTCAACAAAGCATTGTTGGTACTGAGAATTAGTATCCGGCAGCGTCCTACAATGCCTAACCTACCAAAAGCAGGCGAACTGCGCGCAACCCAAAGGAAACCGCCGTACCACATTTTTTTTTTTACATGAGCGCAAGCTTGGAAGGAAATGCTCGACAATAGCTGCCAGACAGAGAACCGAAGGGATCCCAAGTGCTGTAACTACCGAACCGCGTGTTGAACAGACGTGAGGTCATGCGGGTTTACCCCAACACGAAAAATCATATAAACACAACAGGTCAAAAGTCCTGAGTGAGAAAACAACACACGGTGGTGTAAGCGAAGAACAAACCAGGTTGTGTTTGTATTGGAACTTCTTACCTCGGGTTTATTTCGGACCGGCCGCGTTGCTGCCCTCAAACCTCGTGTGCTTGCTAACAAGAAAGATAAACGGCAAACCAAGCTAGACCACTAAACTGCACTACTTGTGCCACGAAAGATACAAATCCCGATACCATGCCGCATAAAGAACATGAGTCTGCAAAATAAAACCGCCCGAACAGTACAGTTTTTCGAGAGGGGAGTTGCCTTATTTTCCCTCTAACTCTATATTCCCCCCTTCCATTCGGAGTCAAGGTAGCTACGTCGAGCATTTTTGTGCCAGCCATGGGTACACGTACAAACCAAAATGGCACTTACTCGGACTGATATCCTCGAGGATGAAGTCAACGGGCACTTTTTTTTTTTTTTTTTTTGCGTTCGCAATGCGGGGGTGGCCCACCATGCATTCGTATCCGCAATGCGGGAATACTACACCCTGTAGCGTACACGTGTACGTGTACGCTACACTCAGGGCTTACGCTCCGGTTTCGGTCTCAGAGAAAATACGTGTGGTCCACATGTGGGCGCTTAAGGTTGGCGCTGTGGCTGCATGTGGACCAACCTGTAGCAAGCACATGTGGGGGGGAAAAATAAGTCACAATCCACATGTGGTACCTGTGGATCCAAACGTGGAAGCACACGTGGAGGGGGGAAAAATCCAAGAAAAATTAGCTTGTGGACATCCACATCCACACGTGGATCATAAGCTCTGGCTACACTGTATGTGATAGAGCCGTTGACCTTTTGCTCCGGTTCAAAACGTTGACAGTATCCACTACTCATTCTAAACACGTGTCTGTGCCGCGAAAACAAGTTTAGGCTCTTGACACAAACGTCCCAGTGTCCCGTGCCAACCCATCCCCCCTGCGCCGAAGCTCTCGCAGTTGCCTTTAATCCACCCTTCATTCGTTCCCCCCCACACTTCCACCTAGCTCCCTCCTCCCTCCTCCCCCGACCAAATGCATTCAACGCTAGCCCCATCACCGCCTACCTTTCGCAGCATCTACTCCCGTTCCTACACAGACTAAATTGTGATGTTACACCGGAACACGCAGCCCACACCCGCAATCCGAGCAATTCACACAAAACGACAAGAGGGACAAAATCGGGTGCACCGGCGTCCATAGCAACACAATGCCACGGGAGGGAACAAGGCTGGCTTTAGCAAAATTATGTCGACTGGATTGCACAACAGCGTTCAGCGTGAGGAAACGAGGTTGTCTTTGATGATAAAGCATGGAATAACAAGGAATCGTTTCTCTCGACTCTGTTTGTGTTGGTCTCTGAACCCGAGAAGGAATAATCAAAACGAAGTTCTTAGCGGTTCTCTTTTGAGTTTCGTCTGCGCCGCGGGACGCACACCGTGGGGCGGACAAGAGCGCAACCACCACACACCTCCGCCACTCTTCGCCAGGATCCGTTTTTTTGTTCCTCACCCTTTTTTTTAAAACATGAATCTCGCAACGACGTTGGCGCTCGTGTGCCTGGCGATCGCAAGGAGCTCCAACGCGGCGCCCTTCACCGCAGACGCTTGTGCCACCGCCGGCGAAGCGTTCGATGTGTCCGAGGAGACCGACTCCGCCGGGACGTGCTGCTACAGCAGCAATGGCTGCACCTCAAGACCACCTGCAACTGTCATAGGCAACCTCTTCGTCCCCGACCTTCTTGCGTGTTGTGCCTGCAGTGAACCGAACGATGTGCCGACAATTTGGCGAAAAAAAAGGTTGACTTCAACAACAGCGTGTGGACTACTTCATGCAGCAGGAGGTTGCCTTTGATGACAGAGTCAGGAAGCCAAAATTCAGAATGCCTAAGGAGTGATAGATACCGAAAGGAGGAGCAATAATGCATATCGAAGGAGTGATAGATACCGAAAGGAGGAGCAATAATGCATATCGAAGGAGTGTTAGATACCAAAAGGAGGAGCAACAATGCAAGGAGTGCTTGCAGAAACAAAGAAGGGGAGCGCGCGGCACGCGAAGAAGCGTGCAAGTAACCGACCCGGTAACGCATCAGCCGCCTGTCTTTCGCCAACGGCTCCGTCTGTCGCAGATTCCCAACACCGGGCGGAGGGAGGGAGAGGAGAGGGGCCGCGTTAGCAGTCATGGCGGACGCGCAGGCGGCGGCGTACGCTGCGTACCAGCAGCAGTCCCAGCAGTACGCCCAGGCCCAGGCCCAGGCGCAGCAGGCCGCGCAGGACTTCCGCGTCGTGATGGCAGGCCGCGGTGAAGGCGTACGTCGAGCAATCAGACACGAGCCGGAGGACCCCAGCACTTTCCAGCCAAACACAGAAAAAAAAGGCTAAAAAGGACAGGCGCTTCGTTTTGTTTGTACGTGCCGGTTGACCGTCGCTCACTTGTTTTTTGAGTGTGGATGCGTCAACGCAACAGTTTTTAGAAAGGAAAGCGAAAGAGCGAAGGCATATTTTTGCCCGCTGCCTCATTTTTAGCCAAGAATTGTGATCCACCCAGGAGACTTTTACACACAACTTCCAACCAACGCCAGAACCGGGAGGAGGGAGGGGGAGGAGAGGGGCCGCGTTAGCAGTCATGGCGGACGCGCAGGCGGCGGCGTACGCTGCGTACCAGCAGCAGTACCAGCAGTACGCCCAGGCCCAGGCCCAGGCCCAGGCGCAGCAGGCCGCGCAGGACCCCCGCGTTGCGATGGCACAGGCCGCGGTGAAGGCGTACGCCGAGCAATCAGACAAGACGAAGGGGGCCGCCGCCGCCCAGCCGGAGGACCCCAGCAAAAAGGCCGCCGCCGCGGCGCCCGCCGCCGCAGCGCCCGCCGCAGGGCAGACCCAGGCCGCCGCCACCGCGACGGCGGCCGCGGCGGCAGCCGCAGCCTCGGCGCCCGGCGCGACAGCTGCCACCCCCGCCGGCTACGATCCGGCGCAGTACGCCGCGTACTACCAGTACTACCAGCAACTCCAGCAGCACCAGCAGAAAATGGCCGCCTACCAGCAGCAAATGCAGCAGCAGCAGCAGCAGCAGCAGCAGCACCCCCAGGCGGCGGCGGCGGCGGCCGCGCAGCAGCAACAGCACCCATACTACCAGCAGATGCAGCAGCAGCAGCAGCAGCAGCAACAACAACACCCCCAGCAGCAGACGATGGGCCAGTACGGCGCGCAGCCGGCGTACGCGGCGCCGGGCGCGTCGCAGGAGCCGCAGCAGAGCACCGAGGGGAAGCACAAAGGCACCGTGAACAAGTGGTTCTCCGAAAAGGGCTACGGGTTCATCGGCAGCGAGAGCTCCGAGGGCGGAGACGTGTTCTGCCACCACAAGTCGTTCGGCGGCAAGTCGGGCGAGCTGCGGGAGGGGCTCGAGGTCTACTTCGACATCATCACCGACAGCAACGGCAAGAAGAGTGCGCAGAACGTCTTCGGGCCCGGCGTGCACTACCGCGGGACCGGCCGGACGCCCGACGGCCTCCTCGTGGGCCTCGTCACGAAGTGGAACTCCGAGAAGGGCTGGGGTTTCGCGAAGACCGACGAAGGCGACATCTTCTGCCACTCCCGCGTCTGCCCCGGGGGGCTGACGGAGGGCAGCGAGATCCATATCGAGATGGAGATCTCGCCCGAAGGCAAGAAGGTCGCGCGGTTCATCTCGGGGCCCGGCTGCAAAGGCGGCAAGGGTGGCGGGAAAGGGAAGGGCAAAGGCGACTACTACGACGACTACGGCAAGGGAGGAGGAGGCAAATACGGCGGCAAGGGCAAGGGCTACGACTACGACGGAGGGTACGGCGGAAAGGGCGGGAAGAAAGGCTGGGGCGACGACTACTGGGAGGGCGGCAAAGGCAAAGGCTACGGCGGCAAGGGCGGCGGCAAGGGCGACTACAAAGGAAAGGGCTACTACGACGACTGGGGCGGCGGCTACGGCGGCAAGGGCGGCAAGAAGGGCAAGGACCACGACGACTACTGGGAGGGCAGAGGACGACGGGATGACAGAGGTGTGTGGTCCAAGTCTTTTTTTTTTTACATAAGCGCCAGCTTGAAAGGAAATGCTTGAAGGGCAACACCGCAAGATTGTTAGTAAATGTACAAAGAGTATAGTTGTACTTGTAGAACGTGGGGGCGCAAGACTACACTCCACGAAGGAATGTACTTGGTGTCGGTCACAAACAGTCCCGGACATGGCTAGCCATAACCCAGAACGAAAGCGTGCACTAAATATACAACCCATAACCACATAGCCCTTTCTTGCTCTAAGAGAACCCATTCATGAACGGTCACACGGAGACCCTAAACCCCCGGAATTGCAAGCGAACTTTAACTCTAAACAAAAAGTGTGGACAATGGCCGAAACCACCAATGACCAACAACTAAGGTACCCACCGATCCTCTTACCTCGTGTAACCACCACTCTTACGACACTCAGAGCACAAAGGATATCGTCCCATAGCGACGAAGGTCACCCGGAGACTTTAAAACCCCGGAGTTTCAAGCGAACCTTCACTCTAAAAAAAGACAGGCGCTTCGTTTTGTTGGTGCATGCCGTGATCGTTTCCCCACTTATATTTACCCTGTGTATTCAGGTAAGGAATTCTGATCAACCACCAAAACACGCTGCCTACGTCTTCTCAGCCTGCACAATACATTGAAGGGCAACACCGCAAGATTGTTAGTAAATGTACAAAAAGTGTAGTTGTACTTGTAGAACGTGGGCACACTCCACGAAGGAATGTACTTGGTGTCGGTCACAAACAGTCCCGGATGGCTAAACACAACCCATAACGAAAGCGTGCACCAAATATACAGCCAGTATCCACATAGCCCTTTCTTGCTCTAAGAGAACCCCTTCATGAACGGTCACGCGGAGACCCTAAACCCCCGGAATTTCAAGCGAACTTTAACTCTAAAAGTATAGGCGCGATGTTTGTTTGTACGTGCCGGGGGAGGATTAGCCTGTTAGTGAGTGATAGTGAGTGAATATGATCGGTAGGCTAATCTTCTCCCAAACACGCTGCCAGCGTTCTCTTTTGTGTTTACAATTAATTGTTATTACGAAAAAGTATCCAAAACACGTGCAGACCGTCGGCGACGTCGCTCGGAGTCAGACGAAGGCCGGATGGAGCGCCGGGAAAAGCGCCGGGACGGCCCGCGCGAGCCGACGCCCGAAGGCAAGAGGAGGGGAACCGTCGCCCGGTGGATGAGCGAGAAGGGCTACGGCTTCGTCCGCGACAAGGAGGGAAGTGAGTTCTTCTGCCACCACTCCGCGTTCGAAGGCCGGGATTTGGAGGTCGACGAGGACGTGTTCTTCGAGACTGAGACCGACAAGATGGGCAAGCTGTCGTGCATCAACGTCGAGGGGCCCGCCGTGTCCGACAACTCCCGCCAGCGCGACCAGCGCGACCACTGGCCCAGCAGGGACCGAGGCGGCGACGCGCCCCGCGACAGGAGCAGAGACAGGGACAGGGACAGGGACAGGGACAGGGGCGACAGAGGCGGCGGCGACAGGGACAGAGGCGGCGACAGGGACCGCGACAGGGCCCCCCGAGGCGGCGGCAGAGAGCGCGCGCCGGCCCCGCCCAAGCAAGACGACGATGTATGCTCTTTTTTCTTTTTTTGTACGAGCACCTGCCTTGTAGGAAACTCTTGAAAGAGAGACCGCCAGTGCGAAATCTCAAAGGGGGGTGTGGTACTCATCGGCGGTGCCGATGACTCTCACAGTTTCACTGAGGGAGTTGATGCACCACGAAAGTCGATTAGAGAACTCTACACAGCCTTCAGGGTGTGGTTGGTTCAAAGAAACAGTCAAGTTTTCCCACCCTCCCTAACCCCCCGGTGACCTCGCCCAAGCTCGTTTCCCCGGGTTAAGGCAGTCACTCAACATTCCCAGCAACCATAGCAACAATATTCCAATCTCAAAGGAGATAAATGTGCTGTATCCCACACGACATCTGGGTTTAGTGGTTGGGCGTAAGCGTTCAACAAAAAAGACCCACTTTGGAGTCCCTTCTAGCCTCCGTCGAAATAAGCACAAGGCAGCCCCTCGAGTATTTCTTGTGTTATCAATGCATTGTTAACACAAAGAATCCATCAAACAAGCAAGCCATGTGGCCAGCAACATGTAAACCATGAGGCAAAACGCCTTTCCCAGACGAAGCTCCGCACAATAAGTATTCATCACCAGCGGGCGGCAGGAGCCTCGGCAGCACCGTAATAAGGGTGGAAATATGGGCTATTCCGCGCAGAGGGATTACCCACAACCGAGCTTTAACACACACGCACACAGGGGGGCTGGCGGGACAGGCAAGACAGAGGCGGTCCTAACGTAGCACCCTCCGACGACTCCGGCAGTGAAGGAGGAGATGCAGAAGCAGACACCAAAAACGACAACGAGGGTGGCAACGGCAACAACGCCGCCGAAGGCGCTGGCGCTCCGGAGGAGAAGGCAGAGTGAACCCGTGTGTGGTGATCACGCCGGATGCAGGCAGGGGCGGGGAGAAAGAGGGCAGGCGCGCTTCGCCGGCTCCAATAGACCCGGAAAAGAGGCCACGCCCTCGTGCTGTGACGCAGTCAGCGTTGAGATCTTGAGTACACTAACCCCACATGGGTTAGCATGCACATGCTAGGTTGCTTTCCGAGTCCCGTCACCGCGTCGTCATACGTGTGGTAGATGATGAACAGCAAAAACTCGTGGGCATCTGCGTCATTGAAAACATCTGAGGGTCGCCGGGGTGTCCTTGAAGCATCCCAGGGTGAAGCCACAAGAGGGTCATAATATTTGTGGCAATAGAGAATGTAAGACGGCAACTCGTTGGAGCTCCTGAGCGAAGCGCTTGCTTACTCCGGGGGCTGAGCTGACGCGTCCAGGGGAGGGGTTCCCCTTCGCGTCGGAGTCGGCTCGGTCCGTGATGAATGGAAACGCAGGGTGTCGTTTCCATTTTCCTTTTCCGTTTCAGGTTTCTCACCTCGCGGTACCCGCAACAGCAACGCAACACCGATACTCGTACCTCATGTTGCCACCCCTTGAGACCTGCGTTTTTTTAAGTCGTATTCCTATCTCCGAAGACTCTCTCTAAACGCCACCTCTCGTGTCACGGCACATAGTCAGACTAAAGCCGACCTCAGCAGGGTCTGTCCCCGCCGACAGTCTCAAGTCCGTTCCCTTGGCTGCTGTTTCGCTAGGAAGCAGGTGACAGAATGAATCTCGTTGCGCGCGTCTTCAATTCGAAGACGAAACAACACTTTTGGCAACCTTGACTTGAAGAGTCATAATCACGCCGTTTACCAGCGCTTGACCTGATCGCTCAGCGTTGGCATTCAGGGCACTGGCAGAAGCCACGTTCCACTCGCAACCGCTGCGACGGGGCGAAGTGCTGTCGTATGGGTGGACAAGACCGTCGGCATCACAGCTGCGTTTTACAGTTCTCCCCAAAGTTGCGGCCGAAACCCCGAGTATCTCGATCAGAACCCTTTCATTTTTCTTTCACCCTTCCTTTTCCATCTTCTCAACGCAGGGATTCCGCCGCGTGGGGCATCTCCAACGGGGCGAGACGCGGGAACCTGACCAAGAGCCAAAACAGGGGATTAGCTGTCAGTCCAAATTTGGAAGGCCGGCGGGGCAAAGAGGAGAAAATAAAATGGCCTCCACCATCACCCAGCCCCCGGCAGAGGTGCAATCCGAGGCTCGCAGGGGCCCAGCCTTGTCGTGAAGATACGTCGCGCCGCACTGTGCTGAGCCCATTCCTGAGTGAGGACGCAAAAAAGCCGTTAGCGGTCCAAATTTGGAAAATGCCCCGGAGACCAAGCTAATGCCCTGGCCAAACGAAAAAGAGAAACAAAAAAAACACTGGAACTTCTTTTCTTTTTCACCTTTAATTCCACTTTTTTTCACAACGCGCCCAGTTTTCTTTTTTTTCCCCCCCCGTTCTTTTTCCCCTTTTTCTCTGACATTTTTCTTCTGCTTCTTCTTTTTTTGTCTTTGTTTGCAATTTCAGCACGTAGGGCTGACCATCACGTCCATCCACAACCAAAAACGTGCGGTGCTCCGCGCACAGGAGACTTTGCGTGGCCGAACGAGAAGCTGCGGGCCGAGCTACATGTACACCGAGCCTTTCTCAGCGACCAACCCCACAGGTACCCTCAGAACACCCCCCCCCCTATCATCCCGATCAAACTTGCTCAGGGCCGGTGGAGATTCCAAGAAAAGACAGGCGCTTCGTTTTGTTTGTGCGTGCCCGGTGATCGTTTTCCCACTTGTATTTACCCTGTGCATATTCAGGTAAGGAATTCTGATCGACCACCAAAACACGCTGCCTACGTCTTTTTAGCCTGCACAATACATTGAAGGGCAACCCGCAAGATTGTTAGTACTAAAAAAACTGTCGATTCATCGTAGGAATGTTAAGCGCGTGACGAACCACACTCTCTAGGAAGGTGTTGGGCACCGGATTCCAAAGGATTCGGACAACAAAAGTTCCCACCCTCCCACACGGTTTGCTTGTCTTGTTTTTCGTGTCCGCGTTCAGCGCGAGGTCCAGGAGACCTGGGAACCCAGCTGAGCAGCCGAGGAGTAGTGCGGGGGACGCTCAGTTCGTTTGCATTCCCCTCGGTTCTCCTCAGCTGTCAGCCGAAAAGGTGCAGTCGACCACAATTCTCCCGATGGTCAATTTTTTTGTGTTAACAATGCATTGACAATTTGTTCGTACTAAACATTTGTATTTGGCAGCGTACTGCATGAAACTGGCCAAAGAAGGTGAGTTCCGCTAGTGCGCACGAACAAAAAGAGCAACTGCACCGTCGTACATGCCCGCTTACCCTGACCATTCGATCCAGCTTATACGGCTATCTCGGACATCCGCGGGGGTTAAGGTCGTGTGCTGCCGCATATGTTGATTGGCTTGCGCTGACACATCGCGGAATCAAGCGCGCGTTTATGCCTGTCTGCCACCTGAAGGGCTGCTGATCCGGGGTTCAATACCGGGACTCAACGAGATGGCAGATGCCTCAGAGCTGGTACTAACTAGCACTATTTGTCGCAAACCCAGTAGAGAACAGAAGCACACCCACCGGAGAACAAGAACGCCTTTTTGCCCGAGTCGCTTCTCCTCTTTCTTCTCGTTCACCCATTCTCTTTTTCACTCCCAACCCCCCCCCCCCCCCCCCTTTTTTTTTCTCCCCACTCGTTTTTCTTCGGCTTCTTTCTTCTTTCTTCAGCCGCCTTTTCGTGCTTTTATTGTCGTTTTGCCACTTTTCTTTTGTTTGATGTCCCATTCTCGAGCAGATGCTCACTGGGACATTCGGCTTTTTTTTCTTCTTCTTTACCTTCTCATTTCCCCAAACCTCCAACATCCCCTTTTTTTTTCTGTTCGCTTTCTTCTGTTATCGTGATTTTCTGGACCGCCCGTGGGAAGCTAGTTGTTCTTGCGGACGTTTCATTCAGGAGCGAAAGTCGCCTCGTTTTTACCTCCGATTTCTTGTTGCCGAGGGGCGTTCGCTGTGCGAAATTGGTACGCGGTTTAAGCCAAGGAATCCTCTTGCACCCGCTTGCAGCGGAACGACGGGGAGGTGCGTCGCAGGAGGCATGTCCGAGGGGAAGCAAACAAGCGCGCTACGCGGCTGACCCGGAACCACTACTTTGCCCGCCGCATCGTGTTCTTCGACCTCCATCGGCGCTTCACCCAGAACTTTGCCACCCTGCCGGAAAAGTGCGAGCGCAGAACTGTCCCGTACGGATCGGGGGGGGGTCCGGGGGGGTGTCCCCCCGGGTACGAGCGCAGAACTTAGCTTCACCCAGAACTTTCCCACCCTTGCCGGGAAGGTACGAACAAAACGACCCTTTTAGTACGAGCACAGAACTTAGCTTCATCGTGCCACACACGACTAGTATCTCGACCACGTGTTTTTTAGCATGAATTCTTTGAACTGCATTGGCTTACATCTACATTGAGCAGGTAAACAAAAAAGGGTGACGGGACAAAAGAGAAGAAGGGCTGATGTAGACGCCGCAGCTGAATCCGTCTGGTGCCCCAGTCCAGTAGGCTGGACTTTGTGGAGTGTCCGCCGTACAGTCGGTTCCCCGGCCGGCTGGACGGTGTGATTGGTGGTCGGTGTGTCCACCGCTCAGTCGGTTCGGTAAGCCGTTCGTTGTGCGTGCCGATGCTATTCGGAGCGCGCTGCCCGAAGCCGCCTTTGACGAGCGATCCGCATCGTCAGCGGAAGGCCGTAAAGCACACCCAGTACATGGCGACGCTTTTTCGGCCCTGGACGTTCGGAGACGCGGACAACGCCAACGCCGGCTTTGCGACGCCCGAGGCCTGGATCGCGCACTACCAGAGCATGACTGGTGTGTGCAAGAAGTGGGCGGACAACGTCGCCACGATCCTGCGCAGCAACAGCGAGATGCGCCTCGCTGTGTCGCGGTGGCGGTTCAGCCATGCCCGGAAGAAGGGGGCCAAGGGCGAACTGCCGCCCCTCCCTGAACGTCCGGATGAGGATCTCGACGAGTTGCACGAGAAGTACGGCTCGGACGTCGAAGACGTTTTGCTCCTGCGGGAGCAGATCGCCAAGGAAGATCCTGCGACCCTCTTCCTCAACGGGTTCCTGGAGTCCGTGGGGTCGTTGGTGTTTCCTGCTTCTGCTGCTGCGGCTACTGCTGCTGCTGCTGCTGCTGCTGCTGCTTCTGCTTTCTGCTTCTGCTTCTGCCCCCGCCCCGAAGCCGCAGCTGCCCCTCGCCGATTGGGCGGAGAGCAAGGCGAGTCTGGTGGAGCTGCAGACTCTAAATGGGGAGGAGGACGAGGAAGAACTCCTCTACGAGGCTATGAACCCGAACCCGTTCCAGCCTCCCTCCCCTGAGCCGATTCAAGGCATCCCGGAGCCTCCGCCGGGGCTCGACGAGTCGCAGCAGGCCGCGTTCCGCGCGATCGTTCGGGCTGTCCTGGTGGCATACCCGGAGGACCAGCCCGAAGACGCGCCGTCGCCGAAGCTGGTCATCCTGCACGGGGGGCCCGGGTGCGGCAAGTCCTTCTTGATGAAGTCCCATGGCTCTCCGTGAGCACGGGAAGACGATCGCGGGTGCCACGACGGGCATCGCCGCGGTCAACATCGACGGCGAAACGGTCTCGCGTCTCTGCCTCCTCTACAAGCCGGAGCTGGTGGAGAGCGACGTCGCCGCGTTGAAGAAGCTCTTCACGGGCGTGCACGGGTTGTTCATCGACGAGATGTCGATGCTCAGAGCATCGGAGCTGTCGTTGGTGGAGCGGCGCCTGCGCTTGGCGACGGGCTTGCCGCTCCCCTTCGGCGGAATCGCCGTCATCCTCGTCGGCGACTTCTTCCAGCTGCCTCCCGTCAAGGGCGTGCGGCTGTTCGCACGGGCGGCGGGTGGCAAGCCGCACGAAGACCGCAAGTACGTGAAGAGGGGAGCTTGCGAGGACCGCCCGTTGACCGGAGAAGACCTGAGCGCGACGCTGAAGAAGATGAAGGCGCGGAAAGCCGGGGGGATGGACGGCTGGCGAGTGTGCGAGTTGAAGACGCTGCCGGTGCCTCTCCTCGACGCGGTTTCAGGAAGAAGGGAAGGACGCAGGAGGTGTACTGGCTCTTGGCGGCGAAGATGGAAGCGGCTCTGCTGAACGACGAGGATCTTTTCGCCGCGGCGTTCGACTACAGCAAGTGGTTTGACCGCATACCGCAAGAGATCATGTTGAAGCTTGTGGAAGACATGGGACTGCCGCCATCAGTGTTGAATGCAGTGCGGGGCATGTACCGCCAGCTGAGGCGACGGTTCAAGCTTCCGGCGGGGCTGGGGAAGGAGTTCAAGGCGACGAACGGGATTCTGCAGGGCTGTCCGCTGAGCAGTGTGAGGTTTAGCTACAGTAGCCTTTTGTAGCAGCTATAGCTGCTACAGTTTTTAGCTACTGTAGCTCCTGTAGCTTTTTGTAGCCTTTTGTAGCCTTTTTTTTGTGCCATCAAAATACGATTCAAACCCATGTGAAACGTCACCCAAACCCGAATTCCGCCTGGGTTTCCACTTTTTTTGACGATTGTGGCGTCTGTCAGTGTCGGCAGCGCTCACGTTCTTGCTCTGTAGCAGTGTACGGTCTCCTGCACTGGCACAGGCCGCAGTAGGGGAAGGCTCTTGCAACTGCAGGCTACAATAGCGAGTCCAACAGTGTGGAGGCTGGCCCCGGGGCTTCGGGGCTGAGCTGGCCCAAGAATGGGTTGTTTTTCGGGTGCGCACTTTGAAAACAACCAAGGAAATCGGCCGCCCCTGACACGGTCTGGGGGGCTGGCCGGTGCCGGGGCTCTTTTTTTCTCCGGGCTGAGAATGGACTACAACAGGGGGGCACTTTCTACTGTTTCAACGTTTCAACAGTAGATCCATTCCAGTGCCGCCGCGGGGCTCTCCGCGCGAGGTTGAGCCCCGGCACCGGCCTGTGTGGGACTTCCAAACTTGGTCAATACAAAAACACGTGCGTATCCTTAGCTTTGTGTACGGGCAGGACAGTAAGGCAGCCGGACCGTGGCTGCACCTGGAGTCTTTCACCAAGAGTAGCTTTTTGCCCGACATTCTGCATCAGCATCAGTTCGGTCTTGAGTCAGAGTCTGACGCTTCTCGGCGAGCATCGCGGTAGCCGGGTCGACTGTGACGCATGCCGTGTTGGCTACACGGCCTGCTGATACTGGTGGCTGTTGAAAGCCTGTATCACAGGCTGCAGTCCGATGAGGACGAGTCACGCATCCGAGCCACTACTATTGCGCTGCGCAAGGAGTCGTAGTACTGAGCCGCGCCTGAGTTCACTGCTGAGCCGCCAGTCCAGTGCATGCTAATCCATGTGGTTCATGTACTTAAAAGAACTCAATGCTGAGCCGCACTCACAGTGGGCGGCACTCCCAGCAGAGATGCATCATCCGGCTACGAATCGGTACGTCCAGACCCGGCCCCGGGCTGCCAACTGTAGCAGTCAAGTTGCAAATCACCAACCACCACGAAGCTTTGTCGAAGGCCGTTAGGCAGAAGAAAACAGTCGAACGACGAAACGGAGTCATCACGATTTCCCAAGAAGTCTACAGTAGGGTCGGGCATGCGTGCACCCTACGACCCGACCCTACTGTTCCCGGGCACCGACCAGCACCGGTGCCAGCCCCCACACTGTTCTGTACTACTAGTACAGTCACCCGCAGCACCCCGCACGGCTCAACGTGTGCTGCGTTGCAGGCTAAAGTTTCGTGACACGTCTCGTATTGTTTCCTTGATCATAATTTGGATGAACTCCTCGGTTTGTGAAAACCGAGTGTGGCTGCCGGCAGCAGTGCCGCGGAACAAGCACAGCGGAGTGACAGCCACGCGTTCGTAGCGCGGTGGCGGCGACGTCTGCAGAGTCTGGGGTGCGGTAAGGATCGGCAAGGCCTCCGGGTTCAGTCGGCGTTTCGCCAGATCCAGCAGTCTTGAACAGGTGATGACTCAGCTGGGAACGGAGACTTTCTTCGAGCTGCCGGCCATTGACTTCAATTTGAAGCCTACAAGGGTTTCGGCAGACGAGTGTGACCTTACCGAACGACCACCCAGTACCTGCATCTGCAGGCCGCTCACACGATTCCGTGACCACGTTTTGTCGTAGATCGCTCACTACTTTACTGCTTTAGTGGCCGGACTGCGTTTTTGATTCGTGCTGAGCGGCGTGCTCTTCCCGGGAGTCCCGCCTGTCGGGAGCGTGCTGCCCGTCGAAAGCGCGCGCCAGGTCGAAGACGAGCAGCATGTGAATCGGCCTTTTTTCCGGTTGATTGCGGTGTAGAGCTGCTTCTCTGTGCCTCTCCCTACCCGGAAGCCTCCGGACTGAGGAGTCCATCGATGGAGGAACGTGGGGCGGTCTTTGATAATGGTCTCCACTATCTTCCAAAGGGCAGGTGAGTGCGTTCTTCTTGTGGCGAATCCCCAGGAGGCCCCGAGGGGCTTTGGGGATGGGGAGTGACTGGTCTAAACGGTGGCTTCGGCAGTCCACACTGCAGCATCTGCCCAAGTGTTGGTAAGTGGTGGTACCGGCCAAATACCTGACTCAGCCCGGGGCTCTGGAGTGCAATGAGAGCTCCAGCCCGGGGCTCCGTCTCGAGTGCTCTTCGCTCTGCTGTTGGGGTCCTGATTGGCTTCGCTTCATGGAACCGTCGTGACTCTGGCGCCCCAGGCTTCCCTGCTGCATCACCCTCGCCGCCTGCGTGGTTGCAGCCTCACCGACCCTCACTGAGGCTCGGTAAGCTGCAGCGGGCCCGGCAGTGAGGCCTCAGTGCACAGGGCAAAGCAGGTGCCAGGAAACACGCCAAAATATGCGCAGAAAACTTCGAAACTGAAGAAATTGGGGCGAAAAGTATCCTGAATGGGCTGGGAACCCCCCCCAAAAAAAAGAGCTACAAAAGGCTACAAAAGGCTACAAAAAGCTACGCTGTAGCTAGCTATAGCTTTTTGTAGCTAAACCTCACACTGCGCTGAGCGTAATCTTCCTGAACGCGCTCGTGTCGGTCTGGATGTATCTTGTTGAAGAGGAGGTCCCGGGGGCCGAACCGCAAGCATTTGCGGATGACACCGAGGTCGTGACGAGGACGAAGCCGGATATGACGCGGGCAGTGGCTCTGACGGAGGAGTTTTGCGGCGACACGGGTCAGCGACCCAACGCTCGAAAGAGCAAATGGACGGTATTGAGGGCTAAGCGTCCACCGGACGAGGAGGAGGGCGGTAGGAAGAGAAAGCGGAAGAGTGAAGCCGAGGCCAACCCTCGGATAGCCGGCCAGGAGGCCGAGAAGGTGGCGTGGTTGAAGTGCTTGGGGGCAGGTTTGGGTACCGACGGAGGCGCCCAGAAGGTCTTGTCGAGCAGGTTGGACGAGGCGTCAAAAATCGCGAAGAGGGCGGGCAAGTTGCCCCTGCCGCAGGAGAAGAAGGAGAGGATCTACGCTTCGGTCGTGATCCCGAAGGCAATTTACGGGGTAGAGGTACAGGGGCCGGAGAAGAAGTGGCTCGCACAGTTGACAGCTGCAATTGAAAGGGGACTTGCAGGTAGGGATAGGCGGGGACGTTGCGCCGCGATTAGCCTCTCGCTCGTGAGGAAGGGTCACTTGGTGGATCCACCGGTGGCCGTGCACTACCGACGAGTCATGACGTGGATGGCGCTGATGAAGGACTCAGAGAGGTGTAGGGCGCACATGCAAGCGGCGGCCCGCGTCTTTCCCTGCCCGAGCACCTCGGGGCCGGTACACTTGCTTGACGGGACGTTAGAGGCCATGAAGTGGCAAAGGACGGGACCGTGGTCGATCCGAATTCCCGACGACCATACAGACGAGACGGAGACGGGCGACGGGCGAGGGAAGGAAGTCGATCTGAGGACACTGGACGACCTCAAGGAGCTGGGGCACCTGGCGCGCGAAGCCCTGAGGCTCTGGCGGTGGCGGAACATCGACAGGAAGAACCTGGAAGGGATTGGTGAGGGCGTGGACCGCAACGCAACGTTGCGACTGCTGGAAGTAGGGCGCGGGAAAGGGGAGGCTAGGGAAGAGCGCGGAGCGACTGCCGTCAACCTTAGCGCGTATGAACGAGGTGTGCTCAGGCACATCATGGCGGATGCAGTGCTGCCGCAGACGCGGTTGCACCAACGGAAGATGCAACCGAGCGCAACGTGCAAGTACTGCGGAAAGGAAGACGAGGACCACCTACACATGTGGTGGCGATGTGGAGAGTGGGACGCCATACGAACGACGTATGCGGTAACCGCGCTAGAATGGCAGGAATGGCCGAAGTGTATGTCCGTTTGCGGGATCAAACCGAAGAGAGAGAGAGGAGGTGAAGGAGCAGGGGCATGGGTCTGCAGGGGCTTGACGCGCCAACTTGTCAACAGTGTGCAGGGCATGATGGTCCAGATCACCCTGGAGAGGCAGAGGAGGGACAAGAAGCCGGTGCAGCGGGAAAACGACGGACGTGGGCTTGCGTATCCTTGGGAGTGGGCGCCGCAGGAGACGGAAGTGATCCAGAATTCACTGGCGGACTACATGCCCAGAAACTGGAAGCATGGAAGGGTGCTATACTTAGCGCTGGCGCATTGGCTGGCGAGTCTGCGTTGGGCCAAGAGCGAGGAAGAGATGGCGGTGACGTTCATAGAACTCGCCGTTGACTTTGAAGTCGAATCCGGAATGGACCTGCCGCGACGCTGTTGGGGATGCTCAAGACGCTCCAAGGAACCCAAGATGGGGAGCTTTTGCCGGCAAGAAAGAAATCAATAGGTTGGCTTCGGCTGCTCGGCGCGTCAGGACGGTGGACGGAGTATCCTGGGCAGAGATACCCTGCAAGCGCTGCGAGGGCTCGAGGTGTCGGCAGGAGAGTACACGAAGGCAGAACACGGAAAGGTACAAGCAGAGCGCAGGGAAGACGGGGAGAGACTAGGAAAATTCGATTTCAAAAAGTGGTACCCATAGGACGAGGAAAGGGGGCGACGGGCCCAGAAGTGGTTCACCTTAGCGGAACAGGAGAATCAGGCGGGACGAGGAGGGAGGAGCTCGAAGAGGAACACCGCCCAGGGCAAGGAAGTGTCACGAGGTGCGCCGGAGGCAGAGGGCGCGAACCAGGATACGAAGGCGGAACAGCGCGCACGAGGACGACCGGCTCTGAAGAGGCCCGCGCCGCAAGCGACGCGGGCGGCACGGAGTGCCAAGCAACGTAAGAAGGAAGACGAGGAGATCCAGACAGCACAGCAGGACGCCCGAGCTGAGGCGGCCGACGGACCACAGAGGCGAAAGGCAGAACAGGAAAGGCAGGCGCGGTCGGTACGAGAAGCGGCAATCGCGGATAAGGCAACGAGTACAGAGCAGCCGTCGCGCAGAAGAGCAGTAAAGCGACCCGCGTCGCAGGTGGCACAAAACGTAGGAGCCCGTGCGGCAGGGAGTGGAGACGAGGTGATGCAAGACGAAGGGGAAGCGCGAAGCCCCCAGCCCGGACGGATCAACAAGATGCAAGACCAGGCGACCAAAAGAAGGAGGGGGACGCGACCCAGAGACCCGGGCTAAGTAGCTTGGAACTAGTGTGATGGACCTTTCTTCGGAGGGGCTCACGCACTCAAAGATCGACTTATACGCACGAAGACCGCAACATCGGCGACTTCGCGCTGTTCGAGCTGGGGCAGCAGCACCGCGTCGACTCCGGGGCACCCGGCGCGCAGGCTCACATCGACCGCATCAACAGGATGGTGTCGGCCGCAGGAGTCTTTTTTGGCTTGCCAAAGAGAGTAAGAGTACGTACAGTAGTGAGTAGAGAAAAGAACGAGCGTAAAAGAACGGAGGTAGCACGAACTACCAGGCCACCGCAAAAAGATTTCTTACCTTTCCTTTATCCCTCAAAACCAGCACCAATAACAACGACTCCACAAAAAGGTCACTCGGGAAATATTTTAGGGTTTTGCTGGTGCTTGCTTGTTCGTAGGTATCCTCATTCGCTGTGCGAACTGAGGCACACCACGTGCGCCAACGGAGACACTGGTGTCCGCACCGACGGGGAAGTGCGTCGTCAAGCATGGCATCGAAGGGAGGCATGCCCGAGGGAAAGCAAAAAGGCGCTGAGCGGCCGCGCGAAGGCGAAGAGACGGGAGGAAGCACCGGAACCACCAAGTTTTGTGCGTGAGAAAAGGTAGTCCCCCCCCTGAAGACGAAACTAAAATTTTCCCCCCGCACCGGAACAGGACCGAAAGTCCCCGTCCAAAGGACCCACTGAAGAGCTCTAACTTTGGATTGGTATGCGTTCAAGAGCGAAACCTGAGACGAAGAACGAGGTGCACACAACACCGCGGTGAAAAGAAGAGGACTAGTCCCTCAAGGTTTCATACCCTATCTGCGGAGTCTTACACTCCCTGCGACCCTTTTCCCTATTTTATTTTACACTTTCTTCGACGAAGACTTGATGCTAGCATCAAACATGCATGAGAGGCAGTCTTCTGCCTAAACATTAAAGTAAGTAACCACAACAACACTATACCACCAGGCTCATTTTCTGGAGCTCGCACAAGTGGGGTGGCCGGGGGGTGGTTAGCATCAGGCGGACTGCAAGGGTGACCTTCGCGCTGCTGCGGCCGAGCCTGATCCTTGACGGGTGTGGAGGGAAGGGGTGGCGCATGGAACGAAAGCTTAGATGAAGCTGGAAGCCACGCGACCACGCCGGTACCGCACTACGCTGCGGCGGCAGGCGGTCAGCCCGGACACCTCGCTGAGCCCGTACCTCTCGCCCATCCGCAGGGAACCGCCCGGCGGCAAGCCATGCGGCGCCCAGGGCGGCAAGAGCCACCCGAGTGCTGGGCAGCCAACGTATGCCGCCGGCGGGCTGCACACCTCCGCCACCCACAGCGGCGGCACACAATTGCAGCCAAGCGCGCCGGGCAAGCTGTTCGGGGAAGGGGGGGAGCAGGAGGCGGACCAGCCGCTGTCGAAGGAAGAGTATCACAAGCTGCTTGACCAGTTTGATGCGGCGACGGCGGCGGTGATGGGGTGGATCCACACCGTCGGGAAGGACCAGCAGGCGGAGCGGCGCAGGATGCTCGACCTCGAATCGACCGCGGAAAACCTCGTCCGCTGCTTCAACGACCCGAACGAAAGCGTCGCCGAAATCGTCACCGACATGCGCGCCACCGCCCGCATGGTGCAGGCAGCCGGCATGTCTCACCTGCCCGAAGAACTGCACCGCATGGCTGGCCAGCTCCACGCCCTCGCCACCAACAACCCGCTCCTGTTCGTCGACTTCAAGTCCCCGGAAGACGCGGCGGAGCTCGAGTCCTTCAGCTACAACACGCTCTTCCCGACTTGTCCCCGCAGAAGCCACCGTGCGGACCCGGCGAGCCTACTGTTTCCGTTTGACGTCGTCGACTTCCGCGACCTGAACCTGCCGATTTACGCAGTAAAAAACGCGAAGGAGACGCTCGTCGCGCTGTTCGACAAGTTCCGCAGCTTCTTGGCGGAGATGAACGGCGGCGCGGCCGGGCGGCAGATTTCGTTCCTGACGCAGCGCCGGGAGATGCTCGAAAGCGACCTCGCCGAGGCCCGGACACTGCTCGAAAAAGCGACCGACGACGCGGTCGCCATCCGCGCGCGGCTCAAGGTGCTCGAGGCCCAGCGCGGGACCGCCCTGCACCTCACCCGCACCAAGCGGACGTCGAGCTGCGAGGAATCGCTCCCCGAAACCCCGCTGACCACCCGCCACCCCCTCCACCCCCCCGCCGCCCCCGCGGCTCCGGCCGCGAAGCCGCAACCCCTGCAGCCCCCTGCCCCCCCCGCCGGCGCCGCCGCGCCGCCGCCCGACCACCACGCGCCGGCGCACCCCCAGGCGCCGCCCACGCCGCCTGGCACGCCGCCGTTGCCGGAACCGGAGCCGGACGCTGGCGACGCGAAGCGGCGCGCGTTCGAAGCGATGGTGGCGGGGCTGGCCGCGAAAAAGCCGAAACCCAAGCCCAACCCTTCTTCTCCTCCTCCTCCTCCTCCGGGGACGTTGGACGGCGCGCCGGCGCCGAACACCGCCGCCGCCGCCGCCGCCGCGGCGGAGCGGCCCCGCGCCTTCCCGACGGCGCCGCCGCCCCAGCCGCCGCGCGCGCGGAAAACCCCGGAACCGGTCGTGCCGGAGAGCCATTCCAGCTCCGACGAGGGAGCGCCGTCCCCGGCGCCGACGAAGCACTACAGCAAGACGGGGGGCCTCCCCTTCGCGTTCCGCTTCGGCGGCGCACCCGTCGCGTCCGTCAAGCACTACCACAAGCCGTGCCTGTACCAGTGGGCCGCCGCCACCACTGGGCAGATGGAGGAGCTGAGCAAGTTCCTCAAGGTCGAGTGGCCACACCGCCGGTCCTCCGCCGCAGGCGAACCGCCGTCCGCCGTGCTGTTTATCACCGTCCGCGTCTTCGAGTTCGAGGAGAACGTGGTACTCGTCGGGTGCAAGAAGACGGTGTTCTTCCTGAGGGGCCTGCGGGCGGCCTTGGAAAGCGTGCTGCTGGAACACCCGATAAAAGTAGGCACCGCCGGCGGGAAGTGGCGCTGCAAGTGGGCGAAGAGGAGGGACGGCCTCCTCACGATCCGGGCCGCGTACGAGGAGCCCCGCCGAGTCGGTATGCACTACGTCGAGCCCACCGAGGCCGCGCGGGCGGCGCCGCTGCTCGCGGCGGTGAAGTCCGTCCGCGACGTGCTGACCGCCGACGCGGGCTGCGAGTACCCGTTCTCCTTTTCCGTCGGAAGCTCGTCCGACGAGGCGGCGGAGCTCTCGCTGCACGCCGTCGAGACCGAACTCCTCGTTCCCTCCGCCATAGCGCCGGACCCCCCGCAAACCCGAGCCGGAGAAAGCCCGCCTCCCGCGTCACAACAAACGGCGCAATCCCCGGCGACTCTCCTGCGGGCCCCCGAGTTCGACGCGCCGACGTACCACCCGTTGACCCTCTCCCTTGCCGACGGCACGCGGCACCCCGTGGTGTCCCTGCTCCCGCCCGGCGAATCCCGCGAGACCCTCCCGGCCCCGCAGCCGCCGCGCGCCCCGTCGGCGGACCCGGGCGCGCCGCCGGCGCCGCCGCTACGGCTGCCCGACCGGCTCCTCGCTGCCGCCCGCAAGCTGAAGGAACTCGTCGCGTCGCTGCAGGAAGAGGACGACGCGAACCCCCCCGGCCGCGGCGCGGCCGGGGGGGTCGCTGTGCTCACGCTGGTCGGCGCGCCGGTGGCGTGGGCGACGGCGTTCAGCCTCCGAGGCGACGACGGCGTGGCCGCGAAGGACCTGCGGGACCTCACCGCGCAGCTGCAGGTGCTGCGTGCGGCGGTGAAGACGACGCTCGCGGCGGCGGGCGGCTGGGTGCTGTGGTGTGGTGGCGACGCGTTCGTGTGCGCGTTCAAGAAGCCGCGCCACGCCCTCGTCTGGGCCCAGCGGGTGATGAAGGCGCCGGCCGTCCACCGGTGGCCGCCGGCGCTCTTCACCGAGACGCCCGGCCGCGCCTCGCCCCTCCGCGTCGGTGTCGCCGGTGGCGACGCGACCTTCGCGCCGCCACTCCTCCCCGGGCTCCCCTCCGTTACCGCCGCCATCCTCTGCGGGCTCGCTGCCAGCGGTGAAGTGCTGCTGACGCAGGCCGTCGCCGCCGAAGCCCGCGCCCTCGGCTTGCCGACAGCCGACTTCGGCGTGCAGAACGTGCACGGGCTCGAAGTGCACGCGTACTCCCTCGTGCTCAACCTCACCCCGCCGGCGACCCCTGCCGCTGGGAGGAAAGGCGGCGAGGAAGCGGGCGGCGTGGACGCCGGGAAGCAGCAGCAGCAGCAGCAGCAGGTGCAGCAGAAGGACGTGCTGGCCGAGATGCTGAAGGTGCACCGGCGGCTCCGCGGGTACTGCCAGCTGCTCGACCGGCTGACCACGACCGACCCGGAGCGGGTGCCGATCAACGAGCAGCAGGCGTGCTTCCTATGGGCGAAGCTGGTCACACAGCAGAGCGAGGCCGCCGCCGTCAACACCATCGCCGACTCGTCCCCCACCATACGCGCCCGCGAGGTGCAGCGGTTCCGAGCGGTCATCGACGACGCCACCAGGTACACCTCGACCCCCCCTGTACACACCCCCCACCCGGAGTCTTGCGCTCCCTGTTTTCCCTCTCCCGCCTGCGTTGTTCTATTTCACGTTTTTTTTTTTTTTTTTTTTTTTTGGAAGAAGGCTTGGTGCTAGCATGAAACATTGCATGAGAGGCAGTGTCCCGCGTAAACATGAAACTGCGATGATTCCCCATCCGTCGTTGCGGTGTTCTCCCCTCTTTTTTTTGCTGCCGTCCGTCGACCGAAGCCGCCTCGAAGCCCACCGCTTGCGTTCGAAGCACGCACCCCTCCCCTGTCGACCGCCCTTCCCGCCCCTCTTTCACGGTGTCTGGCTTATGAAGTGCGCAGAACCCACCTCTCAAGAGCGTGTCTATCTACAATATTCTTCGCATTCAATCTGCAATATTCCTCAGACTGGAATCGGATCTAAGGCGATAAACCGGTGGGTAAAAGCGAGTTATTTTGCTCGCCTGATACAGTGGCAGTATCCATTCCCCCCTTTCCTAGTAGCAACATCTTCCTCGAAGAAGACTTGATGCTAGCATCAACCATGAGAGGCAGTGCTCTGCCTAAACAATAAACTAAGATTTCCCCCCCCGTTGCTGTATCGAATAGCCTGCCGCATCGCATGTTATTTGTTGGCATCAAGTACCAGCCCCACGCCTTCCTCCTCTCACAAAGAAACGCTAAAAGGACATTCGTACCGTCAGTCCCCTCTTCGTTGCACGTCCTCTCCCCTCCCAGGTCTGTTCACCGATGCACTGTCCCTCCCTGTTCCGCCAGGTAGCGAACTGCAAAAGAGGTGGTTTCTCCTTCAAAACACTTCTTACCCTCGCTTCGTGGGCGGCTTTAGATCTTCATCTGAATGACACCTCAACCACAATATGTTGTCGACAACAAACAAGTAAAAGAATAAAACAAAACTACGCACTTCTTTGTTCGCCCGTGCGTCCTTCAGGCGCCTTCTTTCTGCCTGCCAGGAAGTCATTGGTTCATAGACAATTATTACTGTCCGACAATCTGTCCCCGTGAATTGCGGACGGATTGCCGCACATGCTCAGTGGCAGGTGAAAGGGAAGGGAGCTGAGGCTGTATTGCCCCTTTCAGCAAACGCACCAGTACGAAGTAAAGCGACTCTATCTCTCGTTCACGTCCCGAACCTTCCAGCACCCAGCATCTCTCCTTCCCCCACACACAGGTTCCTGCTAGAGTCCGAGACCCAGGAGAACCGCGCCGTGGCGGACGGGCGTGTCCACATGCTGTCGAAGAGCCTGACCGGGTATCTCACCCGGAGTCTGAAGACCGTGGTGAAGTACAAGAAGGCCCTGCAGGTCGCCGGCGGCCAGCAGCCGCGGATGGCGCCCCTGTGGAAGCCCCCCCAAGGAGGCAGCCGCTGGGGCGTGCTGAAGCGGGTCCTCGAGCAGCCGGAGCCGGGCGCGGCTGCCGGCCCGCCGCCGAGCCTCGTCGGCTCGCTCATAGCGCGGCTCAAGGGCGCCGTGGATCCAGCGGCAGCAGCAGCCGGCTCCGCTGCGGCGCCGGATGCGTCAGGGGACGACGGACCGGCCCCCCCGGGGCTGCTGCCGCCGCTGCAGAAGAAGCACGCCGCGGCGGCGCCGCCACCCAGGGACACCATCCCCGCCCGGCCAGCCGGCTTCGGCGCCGACGAATCGGACGCGGCGCCGCCGGCAGAGCGGCGGTGGGGCGGGTTAAAAAAGGCCGCCGCCGCAGTCATCGCGGGCAACAAGCTCAAGACGGTGCTCAAGGGCAGCGAGCTGTCGTTCGAGGGTCCCCTCGCCGCACAGCGGGCGCCGGCGCCGAAGGCGGCGAAGCCGCCGAAAAAGCAGGCGCTCTTCGCACCGGGCGAGCTGGCCGCCCAGGAGGAGGACCTGTGCCTCTGGGACAGGACCGGCGACGAGGTGCAGAAGAAGCTGCTCTCGAAGAAGCGGTCGAGCGCTGCCACAGGCGCGCTGATCGACTCGTTCCTGAAGAAGGCCGTGGCGGCGGGCAAGGACTACACGCACCACCGGAGGAGGTCCAGCGACGCACTGGACGCGGTGCGTGCGTTCACGGAACCCGACCTGCGCCACCAGCAGAAGGTGAGCAAGCGGAACGCAGGGCAAAAGGCAGACGAGCTCTTGCAGTCTATCCGCGACCCCATCCTCCCGTTGGCGGAGGGCTCCCTTCGGGCGGCCAATACGGCGGATGTCCTCAACATGGCCCGCGTCTCGAAGAAGGCGCGGCTCGGTGCCGAAGCCGCCAAGGCTTTGGCAGCCGCTCCCAGCTCATCGACGAAGCTGCCGCCGCTTAGACCTTGATCCCACTGAGAGCTCACAAGCTGGAGTTTACAACCGGCGCAAAAAAAGCTGTCGAGTGTCGCCACACGTGCGCTGACCGACTCGTTCCTGAAGAAGGCCGTGGCGGCGGGCAAGGAGGACACACACCACCGGAGGAGGTCCAGCGACGCACTGGACGCGGTGCGTGCGTTCACGGAACCCGACCTGCGCCACCAGCAGAAGGTGAAGAGGGCAGAAAGCAGACGAGCTCTTGCAGTCTATCCGCGACCCCATCCTCCCGTTGGCGGAGGGTTCCCTTCGGGCAGCCAACACGGCGGACGTCCTCAACATGGCCCGCGTCTCGAAGAAGGCGCGGCTCGGCGCCGAAACCGCCAAGGCCATGGCAGCCGCTCCAAGCTCCTCGACGAAGCTGTCGCCGCTTAGACCTTGATTCCTCTAGCCTAGACTAGGTCGGACCACCCTTATACCCCCGGGATTGCATCGAATTGCTCCCGCTGGCTATTACTTTGTACTACGGTACACCACGGTCTATAAGGTGTCCCTTGTAGCTGCGCAGGATTGCTTGCGGCTGTCTACCGCGGTGCATCATAATATATCCGGTGGAGATGGACGGGCTTAGGTCCCTCACACCCGCACCGACAAGCAGGCTTCGGGCCGCCAGCTTTAGAAGCGTGTTTACAACCGGTTGTGAGGGGTCCGGGTCTTGGTGGCTGGCGAAGTGCAAAAAAAAAAAAAAAGCTGCTCCCTAATAAAAAGGGTCGAGTGTCGCCTCAGACCGATCCGTTTTTCCTGAAGAATGCCGTAGACGGACGTTCTCGAAATGGCTCGAGGCGTTAGCAGCCGCTCCGCCTGAAGACCTGGATCCCTCGCAACGGCTCGCACACACTTGCACAGCCAGCCTCAGAAGCTGGACGTAAAGAGAGTGCTCGTGGGGCGCACTCTCTTTACCACCAGCTTATGAGGCTGGACTCTACCGTGCAAGCAGCACGGCGCTGGAGAAGTTGTGCGCAAGCGAGGCTAACTACTCGGTCGCTGGCCGCGAGAGAGGCACAAGAAAGGAGCGGACCCTAAAGCACACACGACGCACGTGCCGCCCCAGCTACATTTACCACCTAACCGGGTGTCTCCAAAAAAGAGGATTTGCTAACCTAGTAAGATCCGCACCACCCCCGACCGTGCTCACTCGCTCAAACTTTCTGCCACACGTTTTCGACTTGTTTTGATGTGTTCTCGCTTCTCTCTCTCTGGCGCAGCAGTGGCTACGCACGGCGGACTCCCCCACCGGTTGGGCGAGTGAAAAAAGCGCGGGAGGGGCTTTACGCAACACCAACTCGAATACGCCTGTATGTAGCACCAAATGCGAAAGTGCCGCTCCTGCATTGCGGGTGGAATATGTCCCGCACTGCAGGTGTGAATGGATGGTGTGCCACTCCCGTAATGCGGGTGTAAATGCAAAAAAAGAAGGGAACCCCCCCGACCGCACAAACGACCGCACAAACATTCCCCTATCCGGTGGGGGAGTCCGCCGTGCGAGAATACATGCAGGCTGGCAGGAGAAAGCGGTGGGGCGGCTGGGACGGGGATCCCAGGGAGTCGCCCCGAATTTCGCCCGGCCTTTGACTTGCTTTGACGTCTCCCCTCTCTTTCTCTCTCTCTCTCTCTCTCTCTCTCTCCCCCTCCCTCTCTCTTACTTTCTCTCTCCAATCTTTGTTTCTGCGCTGGTTTCCACTCTGCGCGCTGTTTTCATCCGTCTGTACCACCGCTTTTTGCCGCCTTGTATCGCTGCCGCCATGCTCACGGCCTTTGCTTTTCTTCCAATTCGCACACCGGCCCGCCTCGGATCACATCGCTTGCCAGTCCTCTGGACTCCTCCCCTTTGCGTTCACTTACACGCTTTCTTTCCCGACTGCAGCACGTTTGCTACCTGCGTTTTCTGGAACCATTTCTTGTCAATGTCTACGTGCGCGCAGTATCGCAACGAGGCGGATG